>VCHN02001522.1:0-21680 GCA_007115665.2 Sequoiadendron giganteum
ATATTCAAATTTCTTTGGGTTTTTCTTAGCAGTTGGGTGATAACTTTTACGCAAATTTGAAATCTTCTTGCAATTTTGCCTATTGTTATGCACATGGTCATATAAGACTTGTGAGAAGTTAGAAGTTAATGGGCATCAATTTATTCCAAAGTGTTTCTTTTTTTTAAAATATTTGTTTTATTGTCTTTTGAGTGTCTTAGTAATTATGGAAATTGTAAATTTTAGAGTAGTTTGAGTTTGTGAATTATATTACATGTCAGATATATTTGAAGGGGTTTTGAACAAGAATGATAAAGGGGGTCATATATTTTAGCTAAGAAAGGAAGATGTACATTCATACAATATTATTTCTAGAGCCATGGCAATTTTAAAATAAATTACATTTTTTGATGTGATATTTATAGTTCGTTGATTACCATGGTGACATATATCTAGTACTCTAGTCTTCAAAACACCTTATGACCTATACTGACCAACTAATAGTTATTTTCAAAAACTATTAAACTATTTCTTAGTTGTTTGACCTCAACATGAATTTGTTGCCTTCATGTTTCCAACCAATCTATTCACCTTATCTAGTATTTATCCATCATTTCCTACCTTAGTGAAAATATCATTCTGATATATTGTCCATGTGATATTTATATTTTGTTGATTACCATAGTGACATATGTTTAGTACTCTAGCCACCAAAACACCTTATGACCTTAACTAACCAACTAATGGTCATTGTAAAAAAGCATTACACTATTTCTTGGTTGTTTGACCTCAATGCGAATTGGTTACCTTAATGTTTCCCACCAATATGTTTACCTTATCTAGTATATATCCATCATTCCCTACCTTAGTGGATATTACCATTAGTAGGAACAACACTCCTAAGAAAGACTTCACAATTTATGGTAGTATTGTTCTTATTATAGGATTTTTTTTGTGTATATTTGAAAAAGAAAAAAAATATATACAAGGGTTTTGGTTGAGTGGTAAATATAAGGAGATAACAAGTTTCCACAATCCATATAGTTAATTGCAAAGGATTTCTGGATTCGATTGTGTGTAATTTTTTATTAAACACAATCGAATCCAGAAATCCTTTGCAATTAAATATAAGAAGATTAACTACAATTTCAAGTACTTAGAAATTGCTTCCTCCTTCCTAGCCTTTAAAATGTACCTAAATTTCCCTCAAAACAAAACTAGACCCATATGAATCATGTTTGAACTAATCCACACTCTTGACACACTAAGTTTCAAGATCAAATTAATGATAAGTTTCCGCATAATTTTCAAATAAAGAATCATATAATTTAGATCCAATGGACATGACGCGAGAGGGATCTCCCTTTGCCAACCAACTCAATCATAAAAGAAATTCACAGGCACAACTCTGTCCCGATTCAACACTCTATAAACAAAGATTGCAACAAACTCAGATTTTATTACTTTCAATTTAAATAAAAAACAACTGTATTACAAAAATGTTTTTTTGAACATTCACTGGCATCTCATGCCATTCCGATCTGCTTGTATGATCTTTCACAGTCTACACCTTCAGCAACTCCACATACACTCTTTCCCAATTTGTCTTCCCACGCTTCCTCAACCCTTTACGCAGCCTCTAAACTCTTTAATCTGCATTGATTTTAATCACTTGTATGAATATCATACATTGCTATCTCCTGTCTTCTAACGCAATTCCTTTCACTTCACTATCTCTGCTACACGCACCCCCTTAATATGCCTTCATGTTTTCTTAGCTTTTTAAAAGACAATCCTTCATGGAAATATGAGGCGCCCCTCTCTAATTTCTGCGTGCTCCCCTTCTGGCCCTTCGCAGCCTCTCCACCTTTCCACTACACGTCACCCCAACTCATTCCAATCGCCCCCCTTTTATTCTTTCTTCTAAAATCTGCAATCTGTCCAGATCGACCTTGCTATGTATGGGCCCGCCCTTTTTATCTTTTTGCATATCATAGTTATAAATGATATGAAAGAGAGACTCCTCGAGCCCGCGTCGTCTCTTCTTCTACGCAGCCCACACTCATACAAAATCTGCTAATTTGTTTCTTTATGTGGCGCCACCCTTTCAACTCCCAATCTGCATTTTTTAATAAAAGCAAGGGATCTTCAACCGCCCCTCACAATCCTGATGAACTTCTTCAAGGCGTCGACCCCTCTTTCTGTGGCGCGCCGTTCCAAATACTCATGAACTTTTTTAATTATCTCATAATCATTCACAGGCTGAGGCTGAAGGTGATAAGGTGTCATGTCCCCAAAATGGTAATACCAATATTAGTATTGGAAACTAAATCAATATCAAAAATATAAATATAAAGAAATATCATTTAAAATATCATTATAATTACAATTATCAGAGATAATATTATAATTATAATAATCAGATATAAAATATAAATATTAACATTATGATATAATATATATTAAAAATATATAAAATTAAATAATATTACAATTGTTAAAAGGAATATAATAGAAGATTTTTAACGTTCACGAGACCAAAAGAAGGCCTATGGGACAGTGACCCCAGCAATTTTAGCATTGTGAAGTGTCATTCTCCTTTTGTTTAATTTGATAATGAGGTCTTCCATTCTGCCCACCCATTCCATGCTGAAGAGATCTTGAAAATTTCCTATTGTTAACCTCCTTATGTAGCTTCCTCTGATATCACTGTAAACATTAAACAATTATGATTATTATAATATTTTAATATAAAATTAAAATTAAAGAGACATCACAATATTGTATATATACAAAGTAGTTGAGGTGATTTCTCAAAAGAGAATATTGATGTTGTTGTTGGTTGATGTTAACTGTCGCCTTCATAAGGAAATTGCATGCCTTTTGTGAGGTCATACTTTGGATATCCACGTTGGCCAAAGTCAAATCTGAGTCATATTTCCTCGATTTATCACAAGCGCAACCTCTAGGTATAAACTCAGCACATAACACCAAAGGAGGTTGACGTGGAGTCTTGGAAGTCAAACAATTATTACATATTACAAGGAAATACTCAACTTCAAGTATTACAGGCTTTGCAAAATTATAGTCAAACGTTGCAGGAAAGACATTGCACATACGATGATGTATCGGAAGCTAAGTAATCCCGTCAATATTAGTTAAACAAATATTAAACAATTAACAAGGGGGGGTGTGATTAAGTAAAAGGTCAACGACCATTAAAAGAAAGACATGTTTGTTGAAAAGGTCGCCACCCTTCAGAGAAGGTGCCTTGAATCAGGAAGATCGAGAGATATAAGAAGACTGAGAATTGTGGAAAGGGTTATCGATCAGAGTTTTTTGGGGATTTATCTTTATTATTGAATTGCCTATTTGGGACCCATTCTATATGAGCAAAAGGTAATATGGAGGCATAAATTATACAAGTATAAATCAAGGATACCAATTAGTGGATATTATTGAATCTCATTCTTGAGTGAATTCTTAATCCAAACTTTATTATTGAATTGTAGTAGAAACTGGAGTCTTGAACTACTATCACAATATCTAATCTTACTCATATATATAGATATCAGTAGAGTTGCTTTCTTTGTATCTTGACATCAAATCTTATAAAGATTAAAAAACAAAATCCATAATCATTCTAGAAGGGACATTACAAGTGGTATCAGAGCATAATCTTGTCATCTTGTGAAAAGTTGGTAAATGCAAACCTACCATAGAAGACACCCTAGGAATAACAACAATCAAGACAAACTCATGAGCGAACAAATGAGTAATGAAATGAGGACCTTCATGGAACAAACCACCCAAGCTCTCTTAGAACAAAATGAGAGGAATGAGAGGACCACCCAACTCCTCCTCCAAGCCATCCAAAACATGAATAGCAATAATGGGAGGGAAATAAATTTTAATCATTTAGAGAACAATAATCCCACCTCCCCAAAAGCACCCAACTCTAGACCAGCAAGACCCCACTTCCTACCTAAGGAAGAACACATGGAAGAGGGAGAAGCAAATGAACCACCCTCAAAGAATGTGGACGAAATTGTGGAAGCATACAATAAACTTAACCTCAAATCTAGGAGGGATGTCTCCTTTAAAGATTATTGTGATGCCAAATTAAGAGCTACCCCTAGGAAGGAAAGGAAAATGCAACACAACAAAGACCTGAAGAATAGAGTGGGCAAGCTAACCTTCCCTAATTTTGATGGGTCGAATAAAATCACAACACACACATGGATACAAAAATTAAACACTTACTTAACCCTTAGCCCTATGATAGAAGACAATGCCGTACAAACTATCATCTTACATTTAGAAGGATTGGCCCATGAATGGTGGCACCATGGTAGCCACACCCAAGGGCACCAAAACATAACATCCTATGATGAATTAACACAAAAACTTATAAAATGCTTTGGTAGAAGGCACCCACAAAAAGACTTCAAATAATTAACCCAACTTAAACATGGGTTAGTTGAGGATTACATAGCAAAGTTTCAAAGGATTTCAGTTATGGTTCTAGGGGTTGATGAGGATAGAATTACCTACCTATTTGTAGAAGGATTAAAGGATTCGACCCCAGGATTGTTAAGCATCTTAAAACCTACCTCCCTAGAAGATGCATTCAATAAAGCCCTAATACTAGAGGACACAACCTCAAGAGACAGAACAAGAAATCCCTCTACAAAGACAACATCAAAAGAACCCTTCCAAAGGAAGGAAGAGCATAAGGAGCCATACCTTTCTTACCATGATCAAGAGGAACTAAAGAGGAAGGGGCTTTGCTTTGATTGCAGAAATATATGGAACCTAGGGCACCAATGCAGTCAGAAAAACCTTACAGGGGAAGACTTGTGTAACAAGTGTGAGGAAGTTTGGAAACCTGGACACAGATGCAAACAAAAATGAAGATAAGCCTTCAGCATAGAAGCCAACTCTAGTCAAGTTATAGGGAATAAAGGTAAAGAAGGACCAAATAAAAGAAGGTACGAAGGAGGAGGTGAGGAAGGAGGTGACTCCTTTAAGAAATCAAACCAAAGGAATGAAGCTCTTCAAGGAATAAAGCCTATAATGGAGGACATTGTGTCCTATAATGGAGGACATTACGTCCTATGGAGGACATTGCGTCCTATGGAGGACATTACGCTCTATAATGGAGGACATTGAGTCCTATAGTGGAGGACATAACACCCTATAATGGAGAACCTATGTGTTCTATAATGGAGGACCAATATGTCCTATAAGAGAAAACCAAGGCGTTCTATAATAAGGGAGGGGATAAGTAGACCCAAAGGGGCCAAATCATAAGAGAAAGGGCAAGGGTTGGCATGATGGATCCTAGGCTCCCCATCAGGTCATGATTCCCCATACTCTCTTATGGTTGAACCCTCCAAGGATATTAGGATGCCTTATAATTGACCTAATCATCAACCATAAGTTACTAACAATTAATAATCTACTACTTAGTATTATTGGGGTGAATGATTATGATTGACTAGCCAGTATGATTGGGGTAAATGGTTCTAATTTGTGTGCAAGCCTTCGATCTGAACCTCAATCAAGTAGGAGGTGTTTTCTAACTCCTTGTCTATTAAATTAAGGATATAAATTTAGGGAATTCCCAATTGGGAAACCGAGATGTTTTGATCACCCCAACCTTAAGTTGCTTGAGCACAAGAAAAGTTGGGAGGTGGAGGACTGTCATGTCCCCAAAATCGCAACACCAAAATATGAAGTATTGGAATATTAAATCAATATCAAAAATATAAATATAAAAAAATGCCATTTAAAATATCATTATAATTAGGGTGATCCCATAATACTAGTTTACAATTTTTGGCCAAACTAGACATTGAACTAGTTTTTTTTTAACTAAATCTTCACTTTCGAGCACCTATAGCGGCTAAACCGTGAGGAATTTAAAGATGATGCAAATTAGTGATTTGTGACATTTTCTCTGTAGATTTTAAATATATTTTTTTCAAATTTTTGGAATCATATTACACTTCTTTTTCCATCTCCTTCGTAAACTAGTTTTTAACAGTAAACATCATTTTTAAAGAGTGACATTATTGGCTAACACTTAATTTTTTTTCTATAAAGGATAAAATTCTATTTTTTTCGAATTTAGATTCTTAACTACAATATCTAGTGCATGGAATTGGTTTCACAGCATTTCATTGAATATTTTTTTCTTAATTAAGTTTCAAAGTCAAACCAGGTATAATTTAGACATAATTTACTAGCTAAAACATTATTTTTTTTTGTATGTATCGAAATTCAATTGTATTTTTTTGGTTGGATCAAGGAACATCAATATCTAGTGCATAGGTATTTTAAAAAAAAAAAATTATAATCTGCTATTTTTCCACATGTGAAGAATAGAGAGCTTGATTTTCGGTGAAAAAACTACATTCTCAAGAAATAAAAAATAAATATAATAATCAAATTAAATTTATTTAAAATTATAATTTTTGGGAAGCTTATAATAAGGACTACATACTTACAAAAAATAAATTTTAAATGAATTCATTTGATCCCTCAAAAGGTAAATTATCAAGAGTGGTTTTTTAGTAGCATTTTGATAGGTATAAAGGAGACCCCATTATAGGTATGGTTTACAACTAGCAGGGTTTTATCCAAGGGGGTTTGATCTAAGGTGGTTTGATCAAACCCTTTTTAATTGGAATCCTTTAAATAGAACTTTTCAAGGCTTAAATTATTATATTTTCTAAAAATATGTGATTTCAACAAAGATCAAGATCTCCCAGAAAGTGTAAACCACTATTGTGGGATCACCCATTATAATTATCACTGATAATATTATAATTATAATAGTCAAATATAAAATATAAATATTAACATTCTGATATAATAAATATTAAAAATATATAAAATTAAATAATATTATAATTATCAAATATAAAATTATAAATATTAAACAATTATGATTATTATAATATTTTAATATAAAATTAGAATTAAAGGGACATCACAATATTGCATATATACAAAGTGGTTGAGGTGATTTCTAAAAAGAGAATATTGATGTTGTTGGTCGTTGTTGTCTAAAGCCACCACCTTATTTTTATTGTTTGTCCAAGCTTCATGGATTCAAGTATGGCACAGCCTTAAAGAGTATATCGGGCCACATATAGAAGATATATAACTATCACCTTCATAAGGAAATCACATGTCTTTTGTGAGGTCATACCTTGGATATCCATGCTGGCCAAAGTCAAATCTGAGTCATATTTCCTCAATTTATCACAAGCACAACCTCTATAAACTCAACACATAACACTAAATGGAGGTTGACGTGGAGTCTTGGAAGTCAAACAATTATTACATATTACAAGGAAATACTCAACTTTAAGTATTACGGGCTTTGCAAAATTATAGTCAAAACATTGTAGGAAAGCCATTGCACATACGATGATGTATCGAAAGCAAAGTAATCCTGTCAATATTAGTTAAATGAATATTAAACAATTAACAAGGGGGGGTGCGATTAAGTAAAAGGTCAACAACCATTAAAAGAAAGACATGTTTGTTGAAAAAGTCGCCACCGTTCAAAGAAGGTGTTTTGAATCAGGAAGATCGAGAGATATAAGAAGACAGTGAGAATTGTAGAAAGGGGTATCGATCAGATTTTTTTGGGGATTTATCTTTATTACTGAATTGCCTATTTGGGACCCATTCTATACGAGCAGAAGGTAATATGGAGGCATAAATTATACTAAGTATAAATCAGGGATAGTAATTAGTGGATATTATTGAATCTCATTCTTGAGTGAATTCTTAATCTGGACTTCATTACTAAATTGTAGCAGAAACTGGAGTCTTGTTACTATCACAATATCTACTCTTGTTCATATATATATCAGATTTGCATAAAAAGGATATAGAGCTGATTTTGTTGTATCTTGACATCAAATTCTATAAAGATAAAAAACAAAATCCATAATCATTCTAGAAGGGATATTACATAAGACAACAATTTATGAGATTTTAAAACTTTATTAACAACCAGTCGATATTAATCATTTATAATATTTTCCAGATATTTAATAAATCGGACCAATCAAAAATTACATTACTCCATCAATTCTAAAAGAAAACAAATCTTGTCGATTCATGTGTTTGCAAGTGAGTAATCCATTTTTGTGCAAATTCTGCAATCATTGCAAACCATGTGGGTAATGATACCATATTTCTTTGAAGCATTTTTTCAAATACTTCACATGTCATCGATGTTTTCCCAATTGCATACGAGTTCACCAAGGCAATTGCTACAACAACATCAATAAATTATACCAAATCTTACGCTTGAGGTTGTGAGAATGTTGGTAAAGGTCGAACAAATTGGCTTTACACCAGGCAATTGCAATTGCGTAAAAGATTTCATGATACTTCATGAGAATCATTTCTTCGATATATATCTGCTTCCACTGTCATCTCATTAAAGTGTCATAATGAAGTTGTAAAATTTAAGAGGTTTAGGCACTGAGCAAAAGAGATCTAAAACAAACCAAAATTGAAAGCAAACCAATGATATTTTTGGTTGGTGTTGATTGCCTATCCACCTATGTGCTCCTGCACCAGGACATGCATAATAAAATACTGTGATGTTTATACATTGATTTGATTTCTATTATATTCTTTGAAAAAAATATAATGTATAAGAAAGTTCTCTTGATTCTAAGATGTATTAGAGATCACATATAATGCAATAATGGATTAGATTTTTTCTTTTTGTATAACACCATAGCACACAACTCAACACATTTTGCACTCAAGTCAAAAAGTAATAACAAGAAGGGAGTCAAATTGGACTCATTTTTTAATTTGAATTTCAAAACTTTTGAGGCCATTTTTGCATTGCAACTTCAAACCAAGTTTATTTTTGCATCAACAAATTTGACCTAGGTAAGGAAAAGGATAGAACACAAATTGTATCCAAAATTTTGGGTTGTGAGGGAGTATTATCAGGTTAGGTTTAGATTATTTTTAACTTTTAAATAGAAATGTCACTTGTATACATGTTATTTCACTAGGGATAACTTAGCCAAAGTGAGTCCAAATTAAAGGGAAAAATCAAAAGGCATGAAATTTTCACCCTAACATTTTACCCTGACTCTTAACTTGTAGGGGAACTATTATCAATATGTGCATCTAAGTAAAACAACCTTAGATAATATGAGAGTAATATATACACTAATGAAAATGCTTTAGATATAGATGGTGGTTATAGCATATTCTCTTTGTAATGAGTGCTCGATCTTGAAACTCGCAAGCACAAAAGGAAAAATTATAATTAGTGGCATTAGAACTTTATTTAAAATAAGAGTAAATAATAATTACTCAATAGTATATATGAACAAAAAAGAAAAGAAAAAAGTGAAAAATGAAGAGGTATTTTTTAGGCATTGTAGGAGCCTTGAGCATGAAGATGTAATGTGGCACAAAGTCATGGTGGCATGGAATTGTAATGTGGTATGAAGGTTATTATTACAATCCTAGTCATCAAAGACATCCATAAAATTATATGCCTCATATTGTTGGTAGTATATGCAAAATGCAAGGATTTTGAGGTGAAGATAAATAGATATGATCATTGAAAACGTAGTAAGCATATAATATTTCACAAGTAAAATTGTGTGGCAAACATGTGATTATGAAATCACATGTAAGGAGGGGAACAAGGTAGAGTAAAGGCCATAAAAAGTGATAATATCCATGAGTGCTAGATAAGTATCACAATGTGAGCATGATAAAAATGTACACATTGTGTGATAATATGTTACATGATAAGACCAGGAAAATTTAACCATATAATAAGCATCTAAGCATGACAATTACACAATATTTGAACACATGATTATGGAATCACATGTAAGGAGATGAAAAAGGTAGCCTAAGGGCCATGAAAAAGTGATAATATCCATGAGTTCTAGATAAGGTACATGTAAGAATAGATAAGTATCACAATATGTGAACATGAGAAAAGATGTACACATTGTATAATAAGATGTTACATGATAAGCACAAGAAAATATAACCATATAATAAGCATCTAAGCATGAAAATCATGGTAAACCAAATGATAGATAGATAAGCATAAAGATAATGTAATATGTAAACATGATAAAAATATAAATATTACATCATAAGGTGTTACATGATAAGCATACAAAATGTAACCATAAAACAATCAACTAAGCATGACAATCATTGTGAACCACAATATAGGCATATAAGCATAATGATAATGTAATATGTAAATAATGTAAAACAAAAGTGTGTAACATCCAAGATAGGTATCAAGAAGGAGGTCCTCAAAACTAGGGAAACATAACATAAAATATTATAAGCCATGTAAAACAAGATACAAGACATAATATATAAGGTGAAATAAGAATAAAAGAACAAGGAAACTCACATCAAACAAGGCTTAATATAAAATATTAAAGACAAAGAAGGCATAACATAATATAATAAATGATGAATGAATATTAGTACTATAGTGTCAAAAATTGTCACCCTTGACAATTTCACACTATATTTTGTCCCCCCTAAATTATTAAGTCTAATTGGGTCCCTAATTTCCAAAATTATGCACTCTATAGCCCATTTGTACCACTTTCCGAGAAATTGCAAGCATTGAACAAATGCATCCAATTAATATGTTGCCCTCAACACTTAATGTCTTGGAGAAGAAGGCCAAGACCCATTCACCCTAGGGAGAATGGGTCTCCCTATTTTGTCAAGGACCAATTTTGGACATGTCAAAGTGGCCATTTTAACATTCAAAATTCAAATATTGTAAATATCGGTTATCGGGATTTAATTCTCGAGAAATTAGATAAATGCTTATAAATACCTAGTCTTTTCACCATTTGAAATTAGAAGGAGAATTTATGAGAAATTATATTGTCAAGAGTGGCATTTTAGAGCTTTATTATAGCAATTCAAGATCCAAGCATCATGTCAAAGTATATGTGAGTTCATATTGTCATATTATGATTGTTTGTGAAGGCTAACCCTTTTTGTAGGTCTCCAAAGAAATTTCAAGCATTCAAGCAAGCAAGATCCAATACCTTGAGGTGATGTGTATGACTCCAGTCCTTCAAGGAAGCCATTGAAGGGTGGTGAGTTGCAACACTTTGTGATTTCATCATTCCTTCCTATATTTTATCCATTTTTATCATTGACATTTCCATTGTGGAAGTGGAAACACTAACACAAGGTTTGACTAGGGTAAGCCCCTAAATAGCATAACCCTTTCCCTCTCTTTGAATATGTAGGTTTCAAGTTTTAAGAGGATTAAAGGAAGCTTGAAGACAAATTATGCATTGTTGTAATTGAATCCCTATAGCTTATCAACTCACAAAAACTCACCTATAGAATTATGTGACAACTTTGCAAGCAAAGACAAAGATCTCAAATTTATCATTAGAGGACCTCAAAAATAGAGCAGGAGAGGCATACAAGGACTTATACGCCCTTGGGAAAATTAGTCCTCCTATTCACATTGAAACCAATTTTTTTGGGTACGTACACAGTCCTCTACACTTCCCAAATCTGCCTGCAATTGACTGTTTCAATTTATCAATTGTCATATTATTGAATTTCTCATATTAGGGCACATATTTTAATTAGGCTATTCATAATCAATCAATTCCAATCATTCCCATTCCCAAATTGATGGAGATTTGGGTTTGATTGGCTCACCTTCATGGTTGAAAGTCAATCTATACACCTTGTTGATCTCCATCTCAATGAAACCTTAGGAAAATACCTTGAATCCTATTGTTCTAAGCACTTAAGACTTAGGATCACCTTTTTCTATGTTTCATTTTGGTGAACCCAACTTTTTGACATCATAAAACTTCTAAAATTAGAAGTCTTCCAAACCCTACATCTAGGTTTTGTATTGTATTATTTGTACTTCCCATATAGGGTTTCATTTTTCACCATAAAAGCATTAAAATTAATAAATTTTGCATCACATATTGCATAATAGATTGTGTTAGAATTAGTTTCAATCATTTAGATCATATCGACATTCAAAATTTCTCTTCATTGTTACACATTCGCATTTGAGGTAAATTGGGAAAATTCTAGAAAAATAGTCACTGTAAAACCCGTTTACAGATAGAAACAACGTCCTTAAACAACATAAATATTCAAATTTTTAGTTTTCAGAAGCCATATCAAGGACTTGGATGCCCTTGGACACCTCTATCCTTGTACACTTGAATCAACAATCTTTTTCACAATTTTTTGTCTCTATCTACCCTTTTTTTTTATGTTTGCAAATCTTTGAATTGGAATTCATAATTGAATCTATTTAGGTGTCTTTGATATAGTTCATAGGATTTAAAGAAAGTGTTGTAAAGATAGTTTTCATTGCACCAAAAGATCAACCTGTTAATGCTCGATACAACCGCTAGAGTTAATGAATCCAAGAGAGGTGGTTAAGCCATATCACAAACCTGAGCGTTGTGTTGCACAACATAATGAGACCAATGGCATACACCTTACAACAATCCCCCCAATGCAAGCGATGGGTTCAAACCCGTGACTCGGGCTCTGATACCAATTGTTGCAAAGACGTTTGTCGTTGCACCAAAATATTGACATGTTAATGCCCAATACAACTGCCAAAGTGAATGAATCCATGAGAGGTGGTTAAGCCATATCATGAACCTAAGTGTTGCACTACATAGCACAAGGAGACCAAGGGTGCACACCTTGCAACAGAAAGTGCATTGTTTAGTTTCAAATTTGCATAAAAAATCATCATTTCCAGGTCTTGGAATCTTAGAATCAGTCATTTATTGCATTTCAAATCTAAAAATTGCATCCAAACTTGTTCAAACATCTTCAACATTGTTGCACACTTACATTTTTGCACCACATGGGCATAAATTCAAAAAATTCTAGAAAAATATTCACTACTACACCTCTTTGCAAGCAAACCTAGAATCTTTTAGCAGTGCCTTACATAGTTAAACTTTGAAATTTCAAACACCTTGTCCAAGACTCAGATGCCCTAGGGTGCCTCTTTCCTACTACTGATAGCTCATAAAACCTTTGCACACATCTTTGTCTCTATATTTGTGGTTTATTTTTGTATGCTGATTTTTTATTTGAAATTGTGAAAAGGTGTTATTGCATGTGCAAAAAGGGTGTCATTTTGCTTAATTTGTAGAAAATTTGGGAGAAAATGTTTCATTTCAGTAGGACAATTGTTTACATCATGTTCTCATTGCAAGTCTTTTGTTTTCATAATTCATGTTTTATTGTTAGATCTTGTTAAGCATTTCAAATATTTTTTGTTACAAGCATGTGAGAATGAGTTCCTTTCTCCCTTTTTGTTATTTTTCATCGATCCATCTCCTACCATCTCTCCTATGTATGAGGTTATCTTCTTGTAAGAGAATACAATCATTGGCAATCATAACAATCATATTTTTTCTTCTCCCAATATCTCTCCTCTTTGTGAAGAAGGTATCTTGGTGTTAGAAGATCCATCATGGAGCGTCGTGAGAATCTTGTTTTTTTCTCTCCCCCTACCTCTCCTACTTGGAAAGATGTTCTTGGAAAAGAGAATGAAATAATTGATACATTTATGGATTACATAAATGAAGATGCTAAGGTGACATTAGATTCCTCCTTGATAGAAGATCATCAACAAGAAGTTAAATCTATTGAGGTCATAAACGCACAATTGGCTATTAGATCTCCTTTGATTATTGGACCTCCTAAAAATCCTCTCATTATTGGACCCCCTAAAACTTTTTTTGGACCTCCTAAGTCACCTCTCATTATAGGACCTCCTAAACCTCATGGCCATATCCTAAGTTTTACAAAACAACTTACTAGTAATCATGTGTCGCCACAACCAAGTTACCATACTATAGCTCACACATATAACACTAGAAACAATAAGCAACCAATACAAACTTCAACATCCATTCCATTACCTCAACCATATCTCCCACTTGCACCTAATATCCAACAGTTTAGTGGTAAAGAATTTTGAGATATGGTGTTGTACACCATTGCATAAAATGATTTATTATAGTGTTGTAATTAAATAATTATTTAGTTGTGATGCACCTTGGTGGTGTGGATAATCACACTAGCTAATTATTTGGGGACCCCTTAATGTTGTATTGTAACATTGTATTATTATTTAATATGTGGGAGACATGTGATAATATTTTAATATTGGGGAAATATTAAATAATGTGATGTATTAGTACCAAATATCTTATAAGGGGTTAGTGGTTTTGTATTCACATGGTTTTGTGGTACATGGTTTCACCTTACCACTAGTTGTATTTTGTGTGAGCTTGTGTCTATAAAAGCAAACACATATGTAGTGGTTTAGGTTGACTTGAGTGGTTTGGCTGTCATTATTGAGTCTTCTTGATGAGTGCATTTGTGAAGCATGGCATGGGATGTGTGGATTCATGCTTGGACACATGGGAATGCATTGGAGGATTTGATGCTTCAAAAGTGTTCATTGTAACTCTTGTATTTTCTTCATGGCTGATTAATATGATGGAGTATAGATGCTTTTGGAGGCTGGGGGTTTCCCTCTTGAGGGTTTTCCTAGGGTATATCTTTTGTCATCTTTGATGGGTATGTTGTCTATTCTCTTGCATTTGGATTCTGAGTACTTATCTGCATGAATATCTCTTTTGGGTTATGTGGAAATTGTCATACAATGGCTGCAAGTTTCCTTATAAGTGGTATCAGAGCTTTCATGGTTGAAGATTTTTTATTATAATCCTAGGTTGAGAAAATATTGCTTGAAGTTTGAATCTATGCAAGTCAAGTGTCATCATCATAGAGTATGTAATCAACATCATCAAGTGGAATGAGGCAATCTGAAGTAGGATCATCTGGGAATGGAGGCTTGTGTGGATCTCCAAAAATCTCCCAAACTTTGGTCCAAATTGTGCCTGGGCATGAAATGTCTAAGAAGACCTCATGATAGCTTTCTTTGAGGATGCTTGTACTAAAACTAGAACCAATCAATCCTATGATATGATCATTCTTATTACCCCAAACTGATTTTCTATATGTTGTTTGTGGTTCAAGAATGATTCCATAAAGATGTGGCAAATTTTTTAGCCACTTACAATGTGTGATTATGCCTTTTTGTCATGACTCATAATTATCCCTAGTCAGAACTAATACAGAAGGATGAGTTGAATAACCCATCATTACAATGATAATATACTTCTCAAATGATACAATATGAGATAAACATATGAAATACAACTAAAATAAAGTACAATGATCAAGACAACACTTTCCCAACTGCCAAAATATCCAAGTATCCTTCAGTATACCCACCAAGAAAAAATTGAAATCACAATATACTTGGGACAAAATGAAGAAAATGTGCATGAATGACTAGATAGATCTCCTCAATACCTTTCCAACACTGCAAGAATCGCGAAAATCAGAGATCATGGCAAGAATTTACGAGCTCATGAGCCAAAAATAATATATGTCTTCAATCAGAAAAAATAGGCACCAAACTGCAAAATTTCTGAAAAATAACTTCACCACTAGAAAATTGAGCTCTTTAGCTTTCTGACAATATTTTGTTTCAAATATTTTGCCTCTGTGGGTAAAAGTTATGCAAGAAATTAAAAAAAGAGCATATTTGGGCATGAGCAGGCTAACTAGGGGAAAATATCTAGGTCCCGGGGCTAAAAATTTTTTTGCCCTTGGTCACTAATGTGACCACAGGATGTGCAAGGGCAAAAAAAAGATAACGCCACCCGCAAGGAAGCAATGGTGGCAGATCCAAGTGCTAAAGCCAAAGAGCTTACAAAAATAAAATGTTTCACATCATTAAATCTACACCTACAACCAAGTACATAGGTCGGCTCTTTTTTTTTTAAATGCGGGTTTAACAACTTTTGTTTAAACACTTGGAATCGACCGGTCAAAGATGTCAAACAAATTTTTTTAATAAAAAAGGCCTGGTTTAGTATTATACCATTGACCAATAACTTTTAAAGCAAAGTTTATGACAATTAAAACTTGTAGTAAAGCAAATGGTACCATGCTGACAAGATGGGACCAATATAGTTGATAATAGTGATTTGGAAGGCGATTTGACCCACGGATGGGAGAAGGATTGATGTGACATAGGCATTTACAGGTACAGGGTATAATGCTAGAATATGTCGATTGACGCCAACAATTTGATTGCCTGTGCATCGATGTAGAGGACATACACCAAACCTTTGACTATGACAGTTGATGTATGTAGGCCTGACGCACAATGATGATTGTAGAATATTCCTCTGACCCAAATGAAAATGTTGACCAAAATTTTGTTTAAGCCCCAATAAACATAAATCTAGCCTGGATAATAAAAAAAATTGCCCAATAAAATATAATATGCAGAATATTTATTTTTTATTTTCTGTAAAAATAATATGTTGACCTAGGGGGTCATACAACCTACCCAGGGAAAAAAATTGGGCCTCAAAAACAAATTTACCCCAATATAGTCAAATTTACTGTCAAAATTCATCTCTCGGGCCTTTTGAATGCGATGGTGATGCCAATTTGGGACCAAAGTGCTCTGAAAATTCAATAACCTCCTGGATCAACTACTCTTCACACTTTTTTAAAACCCTCATAGATCAGCTAAAACATATCCAAGTTTGATGAAATGAAAGGAAAACCTGACATTCTTCAACGCCCTAGATTCAATCGTGGGGTCCTTGAAACCCCAAAATGCACCCAGCAAAATCTTCAAGCCAACATGAAACCCTCAAATTTGGGAAGGAATCTGCAACACTGGAGCTCTAATACCATGTGGGAGTTAATGGTGACTCCCCAACACCCCTAGGAACGGTTGCTAGACCAAAACAACTTCCACAAGAGAGAGAATGGTAAGAAAGCTTGCTTCAACAATGTAAGATTCAATATTGGCTGAATTATTTGAATACAAATGTACATGAGATGCCTTACTTATAAATCCAAGGGTTAGAGATAGGATTAGACAATATCATGACAAGTGTTTTAATCCTATGACATGAGACAACTAACAAACTAACTACCTAGGAATCAAGAATTACTAGCTAGATAAGATAAGTTCTAGAAAATCCAACTAAGACTTCTAGAAATAATCTTATATCGTAAGTAAACTTAACATGTGAATATGTCCCCTAATTACCTAGTGAGTGAATTAGCTAGGTTGTAACAACCCTAGTGTTCTACTTAGTAAAATTTTCAACATTTCACACTAAGTGAATATTCTATGATGTCATAACAAAGAGATAAAAAAATCCTTCCCATAATGTAAATTACATGCATAAATTAAAAAATACTATTTCCAAACTTCCATTGTGTTCCATTGTAATTTCACAAATCTTCCAAAAACATAGATATCATATTGAATGAACTCAAGTATAACATTCATGATTACATCCTCCCAAATAAATGGGAACATAATATGTACATAGCTCCTCTAAGCCTCATCTAGCAATAGCTATACAAACTGGTCCTGATGTCATCGTATTGATGCATACATTTTGAATGTCCCTGCTCGTTAGTGCAAAAAATCCAGTTGTCCCCGATTCTAGCACAAACATCCGCAAACCTTGGCCACCAACTATGAGGAGAAGCATCACTTAAGCACTTTTCCACCAACCACGGACTCATATGCGATCCCCTGCACATCTATCGATGATAGATGGCCCTTCCTTTCGACAAAGAGATTGGTTGGTAAACCTCATATCAATAGCCTATCTGAGCTTAGTTTTGTGTTTCACAAACTAGAGCCTAATCATATGGTAACTACTCCTACAAGTATGAAAATCCTGAACTAGAATACAAACAAGGAACATGGTGAATTAACAGTGTAAGCAGTGGAAACTTACACTAATTTGGCCAAAGTATTCATACTCAGTACTTCGAATGAAGGCCATCTTATTCACATACACATCTACAGATCAGTTTGGATCTTGACCGTTCATATACTATTCTTAGGTAATTTCCTTCCCTAGGTAATCCCTAACCTCAGAAATAACCTATTTCCCTTTCCAAAACTCTATGATATCTTATGGATGTTCCCATCCTTGGTATAATATAAGAGTTTTCCTAGTCCACGAGTTAACTTAACATAGACAACCATTCACTACAAAAGACATTCTAGTTCCAAGTATAACTTTATAATCTAGAGAGTAGCTATATAAGCTTCTTCTATTCATAGATTAATTATTCAAAATGGCTAACTCTAATAAATTTAACATCATACTAATAAGTGGTTCTCATCAAGAGAATAGCCACATCAGTGATTGACCTCAATCGAAGCATAATCATAGCAATAGATGCTTCCCTTTGAGAGTGTAACCCTTTTAATAAAAGAGCTATTCAAAGTATAGTCTTGTCAACAATGCAACTTCATTTCAAGAGTGTAAAGTAATTAACCAAGTATCTATTTTAACTCATTATGTATCAATGATTATTCAAGTACTTATTCCCAGAGTAAACCACTAGCCGTATAGTATAGCTATGAGTAACTCTTGAGCTACCCTTGTATAATCATATCTAGTATAATAATAATACTTATGACAAAAAAATCCTCCTATCATGGAGTATCTACAAGCACATCCTAAAAACAATATAATGGCTTATAATTCCTTTCCCAAGCATTACTATTTTCCCTAAATGCAAGTACTCAACAAAAAATTCAAAGAAATCATGGAAAACAATCTTTCAAAAGCTAAAACAATAAAAGAGGAAACATCCCCATACCTATTTTTTCTTATCCAATTGATTGATTGTAAATCAATTTCCCACAGCAGCAACTAGCTTATACTTCAATCCTTTAGCTATGCCACAGTAATCTCTCTCTCTCTCAAGTTGATAATGTACTTCACTCAATATGCTAATACTCTCACAAATATTCACAGCTCTCTCTCTCTCAAATTAAACAGAATATTGTAGAGAAGAATGTATAAATTATTGAGAAAAATGCATATGAGATGTGTACCAAATAAGTGAGTTTTCTCTACTATTTATACAGCAGAAAAGACACTTTCTATCCTATAGAATAGGCATGAGTGCTAACAAAAATCACCATGCAAAACCACTCACTCCTCATAGCTAAAAGGTGGCACGCAAAGAAGAACATACTTAGCCAAACAATATTACAAATTGATCTATTTTGATGACAACAGTGAAGACTATTTCAACTCAGCACATGATGATAATGGTGTAATTCAAATTTCCCTTACAACAAACATCTATAGTGAATAGGATTCATAAGGTGGCACCAAGATAAATAGCTCTTTACAATAGTTGGTAGGGTTAATTATATATTTGAATTAGTCAATATCAAATATGTGACACAGTCTCATATGAGTCGACTCTCTTCATTTAACAGATTGACCAAGTCAATGACTTGCTATACATGCTCCTGATTTGTTGTTGATAATTACCAATTGGAAAGGTGTTTAAAGAGTTTACTAAGTTAAAGTTATTCCCAAATAAGGCGTCGACTAAGTCTCCTCCATATATTGACTTAATACTATGAGTTACTTGTTCCTTTGTGCATGGCAGCATGAGAAATATTTGGCCTCTTAGAGTACAGTCATAAGTAATATATACTTGACCTATATTTATTACTTGCCTATAGTTTGGTCTCAACACTTCTTCTAAGGCTGCACCATATCCTTGATTGACAAAGTCCACTCATTCATCGTGGCTTTATGCACTGGCTTGAGTATATATCCATGTGTTATGACAATCAGATATTTCATGTTAATTCATTGACCATAAGTCTTTGACTTATTCTATGTGCAGAATATCTACCTCGCATTTACCATTAATGATATATGCAAAGAAATACTTGGCATTGCTCCTTAACTGGCGGCACTTTATTTTCTTCATGTATTGTGTTGTTTAACACTTATAATATAATATATATACCTATTATATATATTTGTATATATACTTTATCATATTCCTTATATATAATAATATATTTATATTTTCATATATATATATTTCCTTAAAGCTTTCAAAAGTATTAATTTTCCAAGAAACAACGAAATATAGTCATAATCTTTTGTTTATCAAACTAGCTCTTCTACAATTACCTGATATACGAGTGCATGTATCCCTTCTATCATTTATCCATAAACAATACCTTACAGACATATTTGTATACACATATACATTCAAGGTATACCATATATCAATACATATATACGTTTATATGTGTGTATTACTAAATACATGCATATACACCTATATATATACCAATAATTTGATGTAAATATATTCATATTGTACAAATAAAATAAGCCATAATCCATTCAATAATCGAATGATTGCGACTAAGTGATATATTCACAATATTAACACATGTGTTTATACACACACATGTACATAAGGAAAAACTCATGAGCTCAAATAGATAAACATCATCCAAGCATGCATTAAATAGTAATCAAGACTCTTACTAATGCAGACACATCAAACTAAGGATACCTTACCAATTCCCAACTCAATGACTAGACTCAACCTTTCTGCTATGAGTGTGTGTATAAGCTCAGATAGGTTATGTTACTAGTTATCCAACCAATCACTTCTCTTGAGTGATACTTCCCCTCCACCTAGAGGAATGAACCTATCCCTACAGCCAGCTCAACACACTTGCAATAGTAGTTAAATATTCACAATAATTTCATATGCATCATAACTTAAGCATATTCATAAAGCAATAAATGTAAAATCATTTACTCTTCAAAGATATATTAAGCATTTATCAATACTTTCACATAATACCTATTTTAGTATTCCACTCTTTTAGCAAACATATGTAACTCATGACTGTATTTACTATCCTATTTACCTATGAAGGTAAAAATAAATTAGTAATAATAATATGGGATGCAACATACTTCCCCCCTTGTGAATCATCATCCCCGATGATCTATAGCACTTTAACATACAGATAAAGTCAAATAAAAGTTCTACTTACCATTCTCAAAATATGTAAGAATCATAAAACATTCTTCCTGTGTAGCATCACTCCTTGCAATCTTTTCCTTCCTAGGTCATGCCTTGAGTGTCCTTGTTAACGAATAGGGAAACTTTTATGCCTCACACATTCTTACTCTCCCCAAGATTTTATGTGTTGTATTCACAATATCTCGTATGTACATCCCATTTACAATAATATTTGAATAACACATGACAACTAAACTATAGTGACTAGAAAACATGTTCTTATTGGCCCACAAATTTATCTTTGGTATAATCCAAATAGATAAGGAATGTTGGTGCATTGTACACTACACCTTTGGTCCCTTCCCTTTCTTTGGTATTTACACCTTGGATAATTCAAAAGCCGAGACCATCAATCACTTTCACACCCATTTTCCTTAACCATAAAGTAATGTTCTTCACTATTTGTCCAACTTGAGTAGAACATTGCTCCTAGAAACCTGTCAAATTTCGATACTGCTTCATACTTAAGCTTTGTATTGACAAAGTTTCATCGATCTCTTCGATCTATTACTCATTTTTAACAATCTATCAAGTCTAAGGTTATTCCTATTTCTTAGCCTATTTCAGCCCTATAAGGTTTCAACCCTCTTTTCCATATAATGGATCAAACCTCAATGTTAGAAGTTTAT
>VCHN02004431.1:0-11911 GCA_007115665.2 Sequoiadendron giganteum
CTCAAGGTTTTGGCAGACCAGAGAATGACTACCAGTACCAAAGAGCAACGGAACTGACCCACTTATTTGTTACAATACCTCCCTGAGGAGGACAAGGTTGTATTCAAGTGTTTTGTGTTCAGTATTTGGATATCCTTGCTTAGAACCTACAGTCTTGAACTAATAAAATGACACAAACATTATCCAGTGCTTCATCCATAGGGCAACGGAGTCATACAGAACAAAATCCTGATACAATGAACCCATCTCATATAGCATTACTATCATGAGATATTTTAGCATATTAAGATAGTACTTCTTCAAGCATCCTGAGTATATACAACCATGAACATGTAACTTATTTTTCAAGCATTTGATTAAATCTTTGAGTTAAAGCAAGAAAATGAATCACATTTTCAATTAACTATTGAAACTGAACAGATGAATCTTTGATAAAGCTATTCATAATCCATGGCACACACCTAGGAGAGTAAACCATCTTAATTTTATAGATTTCTTTCGATATAAGTAATTAAAAAAGCATATCACACTAATCTGTATATAAACCTAACCCCAAGATGACTTCCTGAAACAAAATGTTCATAACACTTTAACAATAAAGAGGACTGTATAACTTCCAAGCGTCGGATTGCAAAAATTTTCTGACCCTTCACAATGAGCCGTGAAATCTCCTTTATAGAATAGGAGAGCAACAAGCATTAGGCTACATTGTGACACCAAATTGAATTTCAGCACCAAAATGAAATTCAAATTTACATTCCTTGTCATAATGATACCGTGCATGAACAAAGGAATCAAAATGGTTATGAAATAACTAGTCAAAAAACAAAATTTTGTGCAAAGCACGCGCACGTCCATATCCACATCCACATCCACTTGATAGAACAACAAGAGAAGAGAAGACACGTCCAACGGACCCACTGCCAGTAATCATGAAGAAGCAACATGGCCCCTGTACAAGCAACCGCTCCGAGTTCGAGCCTGCGATAGCAATGGCACCACCTCCTCTTTACCAACCTTGCGAGCACATTCCCGAACAACTGGACCTGGTGCTAATGCAGACACTGGCTCAATTGCCAGAACCTCCTCATCCACTCCCATAAGATCGGCCAGGGAAGCCAAATAGTACCGATAATCAGAATCAGTCTTAGATTCATTAGAATCCGAGATGATTATTGGGGATGAACAATGTACTGGCCTCTTCCCAGTGTTCCTAATAATAGCCTTGCGAGACATGGGAGAATCGGATTTCTTCATGACTGGTGAAGCCAGCCTCGCACTCCTTTGCTTAACTGATTTACTCATGATAGAAACAAAGCGTAGCCACAAACAGAAGAAAAACCTTACTGCACTTAGACACAAGAGAATGCAATGCTGATTACATACAATTCAGTTAGCATTTATAGAGCAAGCCAGTATGCAGGGTACAATTACTTGAAGGCGATTCAAGCACTTGCATAGTTAATGATCCAGATAACTATGAATACCCTCAACAGGATGGCACTATTCACACACAGGAGGAAATCAGGTGGAGATCCTCAGGAGAAAAGAAACCTGTATCATTAATGACATGAGCAACAACCAAGTAATACATGCCACACGGGCAACTCACACACTTCTTCCCTATAAATGAACCACCGATTCGGGAGGCACTTTAACAAACAGAGGGTGGAGATCAAGTCAATGGATGTTGACAATCCACGTCGGCAAAAGAATAGACCCAGACCGCACAATGGGTCCCATATAATCCCACTGGCATGAAAAGAAAAGCCACGTGCCACTCCCTCGTGAACCTCGCAACACTCTCCCGGATATTTACTCTGCCCGTGCGAGGTGTGTGAGAGATCATGATTACCCCATTATTGATGGCTATTATTGGTGAAAAGATGACCCCCTGTCATATCGAACACCTTGGGAAGAAAACCCATTCATCCATTCACGCCACGTGGCCATATCTCGCGAACCTCGCACTACTTTGATGACGCCAGCAGACAAACCTGCGAGGTCTACGAGAAGCGGTCAAGATCGAATTCTGTGATTGGACGGCTCATCTACCCTCAGATGGAACATTTAAGTGGGGATGGCTATTACCAGTGAAAAGATGGCCCCTGGTCATATCGAACACCTCAGGAAGAAAACCCATTCATCCATTCATGCCACGTGGCCATATCTCGCGAACCTCGCACTACTTTGATGACGCCAGCAGAAAAACCTGCGAGGTCTGCGAGAAGCGGTCAAGATCAAATTCTGTGATCAGATGACTCATCAGCCCTCAGATGGAACATTTAAGTGGGGCCCGCATTGAAATTTCTGGCGGTGTAATACCTAAGCCATTACGCCAAAAAGACCAGCAAATCAGGTGAAATAGGGCCTGTTAAGCACGACCCAAGAGGGATGAAACCTCACTTAAGTGACCGGTCCACTGTGGCAACAGGTCACCGTTAAAACATAACAAGAGGGTTTTGACCGATCCATATTGAAGGTTACCCTGAGTAATTTAGAAACCCTCTAACCCTAGCTTCAATTTACTGAAGTTCCATCAGGTTGTGGAATTTTTCTTTGCATCTACCAATTGCATTTGTTTGAAAGTTTCTAAAACCTTTTCAACAACTCCATTATGTGTATATTCTAAATTCATTATAGTCCTTATAGTCCTAGTCCACATCACTTTGTTTTTTGAAGAAACTAATACCATATATTTCTTATTTATGTTCTAAATTGGATACATGTTTATAAGTTTCATATTACAATTAATAATATTAATTTTGGAAAGACATTAAAAGATTTCATTGATTTTAAAATATATGCATCCCAATGTAAAAATGCCAACAATGGAAGCAATGATTGTAACACATAATTTTTGATGTAGTATCCAATTCAAAGGATGATGTTACAATTTAGGGTTATGATTGGGTATTTAATTAGGGTTAGGATTTAGTGTTCGGGTTAGTGTTAGGTTTAGAGTTAGGGTTAGGGTTAGGAAAATAATGTTAGGATTAGGGTTAGATTAGGGTTTATGTTTTATGGTTAGGGTTAGATTTAGAGTTTTGTTATGGTTGGGATTAGATATGAAATTAGGGTTAGGGTTTAGTATTACAATTAGGGATTATAGTATTAGGGTTATATCTAGAATGAAGTTTTAGGGTTATTGTAATTATGATTAAGGGTTGTTTTTATATTTGGCTTAGAGTTGGGGTTAGGATTAGGGCCAGGGATAGGGCTAGGGTTAAGTTTAGGGATAGGTTTAGGGTTATTAGAGTGAATGGAACTAATTAATAAAATAAAAAATATTTAGGGTTAGGTAATTAGGGTTAGGGTTGGGGTTAGAGTTTTGGTTGTGGTTAGGGTTATAAAGATAGGATAAAGGTGAGGGTTAGGGTCAAGGTTAAGGTTTTGAGAGAAAGGGTTAGGTTATGATTTGGATTACCCTAAACTCTAACCATAACCATAAACCTAATCCCAAACCTAACCCTAAAGAAAAAACATAACCTAACCCTAATTGTAGTGTTTGAGGCTAGGCTCAAACACTATATAACCTAACACATAACCTAGCACTAGAAAAAATTCTTCTCCCAAACAATCTCCTCTACTTCTATTCATGCCTACTAGAGTTGCAACATTCAACATTGGTACTTCAACCATTCATTCAAAGCTAAGAATTTGAAAGCAATGTTCATTTGTAATATAATTAATCATTTAACAATATTATAATTATTATTAATCTAATACAATATTAATATTATTAATAATATACCAATAATATTAATAATCTAATATAATTACTATTAATCTATATATAGATTATATATAATCTTAATATATCAAATATATCATTATAATTAATATAATGTAATATAATATTGTTATATAATATATTAATATTATAACATTACTATTAATCAAAGTGCTTTAATATTTATGTCAAGTTTTAGTACATTATATGATAGGTTACTAAAGCGGCTCCGAGATGCACGTGCTCAAAATCGACGGTGATGTTATAATCTTGATGAAAAGTTGCTTGACGGTTATGTTCAGTACTGGTGACTTCTCAAACACAAGAAGATGTGATTTTGGCCCTATTAGGACAAGATTTAAAATTTGATTCTAGAGTTGAGAAAAATTATCATATTAAATTATGAAGCCCCTTTCTTTGGCAAGGAGATTCCATGTGTGTTCAAAAATTCTTGTTGTACACATTTCCATTACTCATCTTGCTAAGAACCTTGCAAATCCTCATATTTGAAGATTGAAAAAATCTAAAGGTATATTTTATGGCCTCCCTTTAACCAAGGAAAATGGTTTCACAAAGTATCCTAGGAGTTTTATTATTTCCCTCATGACTATAATAGGCTTGGATTACTTTATATTCACTACTCTAAATGGCACCATAATAGGCTTTGCTTGCTTTATATTCACTACTCTAAATGGTGCCATAATTTTTTTAAATTTAATTAACATACTCTAAAACCTAACTAAAGCAGGTTGTAGCTCATCAAATTGGACAAGTGAAAGGTCAATACCAGCGCTGAGGAAGACTTTGGAGGAGTGAAAACAAGGTCAATACCATCTCCGACGAAGAGTTTGGAGCTAAAACAAGGTCAATACCAGTGCCGAGGACTAGGTTGAGGGCACTCAGGGAAAATTGACGACCAAGGGACAATGAGTACTGTAAGTTTGGCACCCCCATTCTCTTTAACCTACAATTTTCATGCCTAGTTTCCAAAGATCTTCTCACACATTGGCCCCCCCATTCTCATAAAATGGTATAAGATAAGACAGAAAAAATAAAATAGCTTTGTCTTTCACATTTTTATAGTGATTACTAGATGCACATAGACCAATTCTTCATAATAGATGAATTTGATCATACTTTTCCAATGATGCAACAATTCAACTTTGGGGTGTATCATTTAGGCAACAGTTCAACTTTGGGGTTCATCATTTAGGCAATGACGGTTCCCTACTCTTTCCATATGCTCTTTCCTTTCTATTTCTTCAAATGTATAGTTTATGTCTTATATTGTATTGAAATAGTTATTCCCACAACTTGTGTGGGACACCATACATTTGTAATTATCAATAAAAGACATTTGTGAAAATTTTGTACAATCTTTCTCTTGTATACATTTGCATAATGAACAGCAATTCATTTGATAATACTTTTGTGTATATGAATGGAACTTAGTATAATTGAATGTGTACCTTTATCTTTATTTTTGCAAAAACTATCCCAACTTTACTTGATTGAGTTAGAAGCTAAATTAGGTAAAAAATTTGGTGACATCTTCTATATGTTTGCCTGCTAAACATCCTCACAAGTTGCCTAAACTTATCCATTGGGCATGGTGTCGACTCTTGGAACTTGACAAGACTTGAGAAATAGTCTTGCATAATGTTGTAACTCATCCAAAATAGTGCATAATGTTGGCATCTTTTACAACCCAAGTAGAACCTGCAGAAGCTTCTATGAGCTTGCCATACTCAATTTTAAAAGTCCTGAAGGCACTGTGCCAACTTAACGAGAAAAATGCAACAAAGTTTTTATCTCTCCTACACTTCGGACTCTGTAAGATCCAGGAGGGTATCCCTAAAATATATTGTCATTCATGATGAGAATGATTTTCTCATACATGGATAAACAACAGATAAATTCCAGTCTAAGTTTAAACAAGATAATCCTTCAAGAAATTGGCTATTTCTCAGGAGAATTCAACTCTTATTTAACAAGGAATTGAAATAACACCTAAGTGTGTTTTTATGAAATATTCGAGTGAAATTTCCTGAAGCTATAACAAAAAATACAAGAACAATAAGCAGTTAGAGTACCAGTGCCATATCCTAAAGCATGAAGTCAAACTAGAAACTGAACTACAGGGTAACTTTCATCTAGAGCATCTATGATCTGTATGTAAGGCATTACCATCCATTCATCAATACATGAATCTATTACTCTTTAGCAAATCCTATGTGCTAATTTGCATGAACTTATTGAACAACTGAAGCATTTAACAGGTCCATTGAACTAGAGCTATAGTCGAACATAATCCATAGGAAATGACAAATGAAATTTAACGAACATCATCTTTGATAGACTTTTCATTAAAAATTCATGCAAATTATTACAATAGGAGAGAAAATAGACTCAAAACAATCACAAGATTTGCATAAGTATGATCCAAAACCCCATGATTTACTAAGTTCCCAAATAGACTCAAAGCTTCAAAAAACTGGACATATTCTTTTCTCTCTCTCTACTTGATTCTTCTCTTATGTATCTTAAGTAATTTCAACAGACCTATTCCTTGACCCAGAATTCCCTTTTATAAAAACAAGGGAGCAAACAAGCTTTAGGCCGGAGGATACACATGTCCATTTTTTACTGGACCGCTAATTCCTAATCAGTTATCTTTACATCATTTGCTTGGTAAGAGAAGAAAAGCTTAAAACAAAATGATGATTAATTTGTTACGGAGGAAAGGAAAGCATGGTTCCAAGTATTGATTCCCTGACACCAAAGCATCTTTTAACCGCTCCATGTGCTGATTTTATTTGCGCAATTTGTACCTGAATCCGGGAAGAGAATGCATTTCAAAATATAATACCGTAGGCCAGACCTGTATTTTACATGACCAAATTGCAGCTCTCATCCCCATTATTTATAATTCAAGTTCATCAATAAACATCTTTTTCCATGACTCAAAATCTTCCTCTAACGGCCAATTGAAAGCCACCACCCGGTCCACCATTTTTCGATAAGGTACATACTTTATCATTAATGACATGGCTGTCTTGTCAAAATTCTCCAGGAAACTAATGACAAGTGATAACTTCTCTAAAGTGTTCTCCAACATGCAAATATCAGCATTTTTGCATATCTCATGAGTTTGGGTGGTCATTATATTATTCATTTGCTCCTTCCACTCCTGCAAAGGCTTGACACTATCCTGACTATGCAAAATATGAGGTAGTGGAGTCAAATCTTTTCCATCATAAATATCCTTCAGTGCTTTGATTTTGGACTCCATAGGAGCAGCAGACCCTTGGAATTTTTGCTCAACAATAGTCTTAACAAATTGATATGTTTTCATGACTGTAGGATACTTATTCCCATGCTGCTTTGCTCCAACTCCCATAAATTTCAATTTTTCCATTCTAGGGCCCCATCTATTTAGCAAAGGGATAGCCAATTCTCTGTCCCTTGGAAACAATTCAAGTGCTTGCAGCATCAAGGCATAATTCGCATGAACACCATTCAGCTTACTCTGGACCCATTTATGTAGATGCCTTAACACAGTATCAACAATTTCTGAATTATTCCTTCTTGCTGCATCCCGGATTTGATTTACCATCTCCTTATATTCTCCAATTTGCTGGAGTAACTTTTCCCTAGAAGGATCTTCGCTCGAGGTACTGGCCTTCTCAACCATAATAGGCACTTGTCCCATATTATACGAGACCATAGCCCAAGATTGAACCTATGCAGGAGGTTGGGGTTGATCAATTGGTGGGTCAGCAATAATTTGGCTAGAGCTAACCTACTTTTGGGATCTCAAGATTTCCATTTGTTGCCTTAATAAGGCCATTTCTATTTCCAATTCTGCCACCCTTTGCTGACTCTTATTATACTCAATAATAATGTCATTATACTGGTTCCTCAGAGTATCTTGGTTTTTAGTTAAATCCTCCACGGTTGCCCTAGTAAATTTGGCAACATTCACAACCATGTCAATAGCCTCCAAGGCAGGGGTACCGGCAACTCTCTTCACAATCAAATGACCACTAAAATCGGATGTTTCAGCGATAATAGGTTTTTGAGACCCTGTAGATAGTGACCATATTGCCAGAGAATCCCACTCTTCACTAAAAGCTGATCCTTTAAGTGCTAATGCCACCTCCTCCTCTGTTGCAAGAAGTGGTTTATTTGCCCTTCTTATTGTATCAAATACTACAGCATCAACAATATCCCATTTAGGGAGTAGCAATATCCCACACTTTTGAACCAATGTTCTGCCCTATTCTGGTGTGATTTCCTTAAACCTCTCCTTCAATTGTACTCTGAACTTTGATTGAATTACTTGCTCTGGAAGCTCTGGGTGTAAACTTATCTCATGTGCTACCTGCTTAGTATAAGATGAGAGATGAGCTCTCCATACAAAATCTTCAAAAGCACGGGTATGGATAAAAGAGTCATCCATCATGAATTCTTTGCAGGCTTCCATTCTCAAATCATCACTATTTGTAATTCCTTTAATCTCATCCTTCCCCAATCTTAGGGTGATGGCTCCTGAGCTCGTTGCAATGTCAGTTGGATCTAGTGGCATTTCTAGATTTATTTCATCCGGAGTTACAATAATATCCTCCTCATCATTACCTTTCTGGCCAACATCCCCCATACTATCAGTTCTAGGCCTCTTTGGGGATGATGTGCTAATTTGTTATGAACTCTTTGGAGGCAAATCCAGATCAATAATACCAGATACTGATTTCCTTAGGACGGATGATGCACCACTCATTGTAACTTCCTCTGTCCTATTTCTCTTCCTTCTTGAAAACACTTTTATTTTCCCTTGAGGCTGGTAGGTAGGCCTTTCTTTGATTCTTATCTCAGGGTGTTGCTCAGTAACATGTGACTTTCCCTTTCCTTCTACAATCCTTTCCTCCTTCAAGACTCCTACTATGCTCTCAAAATTATCAAGAACATAGATTGCCCTGTTGAGCTCATCTTTAGCATCAGGTACAGGATCAAAACCAAGTATTTTCTCCTGTTTACTTCTTACCATTTTTGAATAGGCAATGTAAATTTCCTTTCTCTCATCCTGTAAGTCCTCATCAAAAATATTCTTAATGATATCTTTAGGATAGTAGAAATTGTGAACAAAGGTTCCAATCCGATGTCTAGCCTTCATTTGGGAGATAAAACCCTCAGGATCATAATTCCTAGGGCGTACAGTATTCAATCTATATGGCTTGAGTAACAAGTGTAAATTTCTCCACCCTCCCTTTATCATAACAAAATCTGCAAAAGCTGTATATTCAGGGAAAAAGGTTCCTTTCTTGTGTTTAGCAGGCAAATGGAAATCTTGAGATGCTCCCAATTGCCTCATAATCTCTACAAAACCAAGTCTGAGAGGAACTTCTTTAGGTAGGACATACGGGATGGCATTGGTGCCAAAGACCCTGAAGATTGTAGTATTGTGATTGGGGATAATATCACCCCAATTGTGGGTTAGATTCAGCTCAGGCCTCCTCTCCATAGGTCTTAGAAAGTCATGAATTTCTTTTGGAATCTTGGGTGGATCAACAACTAAATCCTTCCTTAACTTAGATCCAAAAATATTATAAAAGGTGACATAATCAAACTTATGATCATTTTTGTCTAAGACCCTAGTCCAATATTGGATAGGCATTTCAATATCTCCTTCCATCTTCTTCAACTCCATATCTTTTTCAAATACCTTCTCACCCCTATATAAAAACATATGAATCAACAGTGAGAACCATCTAAATTTTACCCAATTCTTTCCCAGCTTCAAAGCTGCTAAGCCAGAATCTATGTTCTCTGCAAGGTAAGTGGCAAAGTCATATACCACATTATAACCAGGGTGTTGGAGGTTGACAACCATATACATTATCTCTATAGGCACAGTCTTCTTCAGGTCAATCCCCAAAACTTGACATAGTGCACAGATGGTCTTCTTGAAATGAGGGGCGAAGTAGTCTACCGGGAAAGGTTCATGCTCATTCTTGCCAATAACAACCTTTTTCTGATTCTTCCCTCTTCCCGACATAGCCAAATGGGGTATCAAAAGGGATGTCCTTATCAAACCCTTAGTGTTTCTGTATTCTTCCCTGAAGACCTCCAATTTGATGGGAATCATATCCTGGCTCCATTCATGTAAGCCAAAAATCTCTGCAATTTCCTCTTTGGTTACTTTAATCATAGGCTTGCCAAGATGTGTTCTGACAATTCGAGTCATAGGATCGTACCTTGCAGCAATATCTTTTAATAAGTCTACATCTTCATAGACATTCAGTACCACCAACTTACCCAAGTCCAGTCTCCATGGATTACACAAAGGAACAGGCAAATTTCTATTTCCAAACCAATTGGAAAAGAGCTGCCAACCAGTGTATGTCAATTCGACATCATGGATTGTACACTGTTTGTCCATTAAACCTTCATGAATCACGGGTCCATAGAACAATATCCTTCCTTCTTGCTTCTTGCTCATAGAAGGTTTCAACAGATCAATAATATCTTGTGAGTAACCCCTAGGCGTAGCCTCGAGACCAACAGTTCGTGCCTTGGATGCCATATATTTTAAATAGAAGGGGATTTGAACTAGGGTTTTCTTAAAGAAAAACAAACAATTACACCCTATTCTCGACTGCCGTTACGAAAAACTTTTTTATATGCACACAAATCACTAGCAATGACCTATATAAGCTCTAACAACCAATTCGCTTAACAATTCACCAGGAATCGAAAAGGACACAATCACCAATTATTCAATAGGCAACGCTAATATATTCTAAAATTACAAAAGAAGGCGTTCGTATCACTTACTGTTTATTTTGCAGAGCGTCAACTATCGCGATAATGGAGAACTGAGATAATAGCCGCTTTTCTAAACATCGAGGAATTCTTATAAACCAGAATGCAACACTGAAATAGCAATCCACTGGTTATTTAGCATTTAATTACGCAGGCCGAGTCAAACTTGACCATTACTATTTGCTTGCGCAAGATAGAACGGCTATAGTACAGCACCAGTTTGTTTGAAAACACGTCGTTGATCAAAGATACAGTTGGCCAGACGGACGGTCTAGATTTGGTCAACAGCAGTTTGAAAATGACACATCCTCCTTCCAGTCAGCAAGCGAGCAAGAATATTGCCCATTAGGTACCACATTAGCATGGAATGGGTCCCACCTCATTTGTTAATCAATAACACCGACACCCATGCGTCAACACATCGAGTACCTTGCAACATTATTGAAACTAAAGTTTTAATTGAGCGAGGTTAGCGAGGGATGGCCCAGATGCATCGGATAGTACACAGCTATCAGCGTCATCACCCGTCCATCAGTCAGCACTCAAAAATTGGCCCCACCAAGTTACACAATAGGTGGCAGCATCTCACAAGCCTCGCAGCATTTTCTGTGATGCAAGCACAAACCTTGCGAGGTGTGCGATGAATGGTCAAGATCGCAGTTCCTGCATCCATCGGCTAATACAAATCTGCACATGCGAAATAGTTACCTTAAAGAAAGGGGACCACTAGGCAAATGGGGAAATAACCCATGGGGTCAAAAAATAATTCAAAGGCTACGTTGTAAAGGTTAATAGGCCGAAAACCACAGGGACGCATTAGTCAAAATGCAAAACCGAAAGGATAGGTAAAAAGGGGCCAGTGAAGTGACGGCCAAAATTGATAAAACACGACTTAAGTGACTGAGTACTGCTGATAGCAAGTCAACAGCCAGAAAGAAAAAACCCCCAAATACCAGACCAGTAGAAAAATAACGAAGATAAAACCACCCCAAAGGGAAGGAAAATAAAAGCTCCACCACATAATACCTACCAACCTTATTCAACCTACCAAATGACTCAAAACAAACTAACTGTGCAAACAAAACTTATTCACTTAAAACAAAAACTATCCTAACCTAGACTAACTCAGGAAAGGAATACCTAAATAAAACCATTAGCTGGTTCATGAAAGTAGCTACCCTTTCTTTGCAACTTGTAATGCTCCATATGTTTGTTAGCATCAAAGAGGAAATGAAGAAATGATAGATGTTTAACCAACTATTGCAATGCCTCATAAATGGAGAAAACAAATCCACAAATCCACTTACCATTCATGTTATCTTAAAATGGATAGGATAGTAGGATAGAGTCCTCATG
>VCHN02001628.1:0-21032 GCA_007115665.2 Sequoiadendron giganteum
CAATATTTTTGGACAAATTGTCCCTGAAAAAACCCCAGAGGGAAAACCAGTACTGCAGATGAGGAATTATATTAATTTTCAGCAAATCAAGAGATACAAAAAACTGCTTGCCTCTTACTAACAAAGCTCCGGCAATATTCTTCTCCGAAAATTCTTCCCTTAATTTCTCCTGCTGAAATTCCACTACTGCTGCCTCCAACGCTATCACTGCAAGACTATTTGCTCTCACTACAAATCTTTCTCAAGTGTGTGTTTGTGTATTCTCCAAATTCCCATTGACCCCCTTTTAAACTATTCTCATTGGAAAACCAATGGCCATGATTTAATCTCAATCAATGGCTAGTATTAATTAGACTCTAACAAACCCTAACTAACTGGTTTCTAGAAGTCTCTAGAGGAATCAATTATTTAATTAAATAATTAAATATCTGGACCTAACTAACTTCTTTCTAGAAGTCTCAAGAATTAAATAATAATTCTTGGAATTGGAGAAAACAGTTGTCTGAGCTACAATAAATTAACACTCCCTCTTAGCGAGGAAGGTGTTCTGCATAACACCCAACATATCTCTGAAGAAGATGAATTTCGCCTTCCCCAAAGCCTTTGTCAAAATTTATGCTACCTGTTGATCTATAGGTATATATTATAGTTGAATAATCCCCCATTGTACATAATTCCTGATGAAATGATACCTAATGTCTTTATGCTTAGACCTATTATGAAACACTGGATTCTCAGACAACCTGATGCAACTCTGATTGTCACAGTGTATCACTGTAGTCTCAACCCTCTGACCTAACAAGGCTACCAACAACTTCTGAAACCATATCGCCTCACATGTCACCATGCTAGCTGCTATGTATTATGCCTTTGCAGAACTCAGAGCCACAGACTTCTACTTCCTGCTATACCAAGAGACAACTCCTGATCCCAAGCTAAAGCAACACCCTGAAGTTCTTTTCTTGTCTGGTGTACTACCTGCCCAATCTGCATCAGTATAGCCTATCAACTTGATACCATCACCTCGAGCATATTTGATCCCATACTCGATTGTACCACACAAATACCGCAACACATGCTTTGCTATTGTCCAATGCACTCTCTTCGGCTCAACCATGAACTGACTAAGAGAATTTACTGCAAAGGATATATTTGGTCTGGTGTTGACCAAATACATGAGAGACCCAATCAAATGCCTATATAAGGTGGGTTCTACATCCTTCTCCCTGGATGAGTCTACCTTCTTCCAATTCATGATCATAGGAGTAGACATGGCTCTACAATCCTCCATCTCGAACCTCCTCAAGATTTCGATGCAGTATTTCCCTTGTCCAAGGAAAATATCACCATCTGTCTACCATACCTCCATGCCTAGAAAGTAGTGCATAAGCCCCAAATCCTTTATCTTGAACTCTGTTGCAAGGTCCCTCTTGCACTCTTCTATGAGCCCCAATGAACCTGTTAAAAACAAGTCGTCCACATATAGAACAAGAATGAGAATCTCACCCCCAACCACCAAGTAGTAGAGATTAGCATCTACCTCACTCTTCATGAAGCCCATTCCCTGCAAGTATTCATCAATGTGCTCATAACACGCCCTGGTAGCCTGCTTGAGTCCATACAAAGCTCTCTTCAATCTACACACGTGGGTTTCACTGATGTGTGCTACAAAGCCCTCTGGTTGTTCTATGTATACTTCCTCTTTTAATTCACCATTAAGAAACGTTGTCTTGACATCCATTTGATGGATCTTCCATCCCATCTATGTTACAAGAGAGATCACAGCTCGTATAGAAGTATACCTAGCCACTGGAGCGAATGTCTCCTCATAGTTTATTCCCTCTTTCTGAGAGAAACCCTTGGCCACAAACCTTGCCTTGTATTTCTCGATGCTACCATCTGCATCGTGTTTGATCTTATAGATCCAGTGAGATCCAACCACTGCCCTATCTGTCAGTCTAGGCACAACCTCCCATACATCATTCTGTACTATTGAGGTATATTCCTCAACCATCACATCTCGCCACACTTGATGTTGTGCAGCCCCCTGATAGATAGAAGGCTCACTATCTACCAACTGACTAATTAAAGTCATATAGTCATTATACCTGGCTAGTTGTCTATGTTGTCTATTACTCATCCTAGGAGCTTCCACAAACTCCTGAGTATCTTGTTGGTTACTGCTACCAACTGTAGAGGATAAAATATCAACCTCCATGTGTTCATGATGCATCTGTTGCTCCATACTCTGCGAACTCTCAGTACCTGAGCCTGTGCTTGTACTAGTCACTGTACTCGAGTTTCGTTGTCCCTGATCTGATTGCTCAATCCTTGGAGCTTTTGTTGGTTACTCACTCTGATCATCTGTTGGCAAATCTCTGGACCTTCTAAATGCCTTGTCCTCCATGAACTTGGCATCACGCCTAACTAGAATCCTCTTGGCCCTTGGAATAAATATTCGATATGCCTTTGAGGTTTCACTATACCCACAAAGTACCCTCTCTCTGCAATCTGATCTAACTTGGAACGTGTAACACCTAGAATGTGACAATGTGCCAAACTCCCAAATATCCTAAAGTGGCTTACATCTGGCTTCCTCCCCGAGAACGCCTCCTCTGGTGTCATCTTGCCCAATACCTTACGTGGAACCTTGTTTTGTATGTATACTGTTGTACTACATGCCTCTGCCCATAAGTAGCATGGCATATCCTGGCCATACAACATTGCCCTTGCCGCCTCTAATATAGACCGATTCTTCCTTTTAGCAACCCCATTTTGTTGTGGGTTGTAAGGAATAGTCCACTCTCTCTTGATTCCTTCTCTGGTACAAAACTCCTTGAACTCTTTCCCTTTGTACTCACCTCCATTGTCTGATTGAAGAACCTTTATCTTCCTACCTGTTGAATTCTCCACAAGAGCTTTGAACTCTTGGAAGTGACTAAAAATCTCATCCTTGGTCTTCAAGAAGTATATCCAGGTCTTCCTGGAGAAATCATCAATAAAAGTAACAAAGTATTTGTATGCTTTGAGAGACTTCATCGAAATTGGTCCACATATATCTGAATGTACTAGATCAAGAACACCCTTAGATCTAGTGTCACTCCTTGGAAAATTTGCTTTCACAAACTTCCCCAACATACATCCCTTACATACATCATCATGTTTTGTGCTCACCTCTGGAACACCTGTCACTGTCTCACGAAGAAATTTAAGTGTTTCATGATGTATATGGCCCATCCTCCTATGCCATAGATCTCCTTGATCTCTAGAATTACCGCTACTCATCAGTGCCTTATGAGTATCAAACTGCAACCTGTAAATTTGGTCGCTCCTAACTCCAATAGCTATGGGTGATTTCCAATCCTTATGCTTGATTAACACATTTGCCCCTCTAAAGAGTACATTGTAGCCTTTATCTTGAAGGACAGATACAAAAATCAAATTCATACCCAAGCCTGGCACATGCAACACATCATGAATGGGAATCAACTTGCCATTCTCCCTCTAAAATAGAACAGTCCCTTTCCCAACTAGATTTAGTTTGGACATGTTCCCCATAGAAATATAGATTTTGATGTCCTCCTCCTTATAACTGGAGAAGTATTCTCTAACTCTTGTCATATGAAATGATGCCCCACTGTCTTTAAACCAAACCCCTTGTGAGGTTGAGCTAACCATACAAGCTATGAGTGCAAATTCATCCTCCATTCTACTAGAGAGCTCATCTGCACTTGTTGAAGCTGTTGTCTACTTCTTGCCTTTCTTCCTTTGTGGGAAATTGCTAACATAGTGGCCAAACTCGTGACAGCCATAACACTTGACTTTAGAGAAGTCCTTCTTCTTCTCACCTTTAGGATTTGATCCTTTGTTAGACCCCTTATTTGCTTTCCCTTTTCCTGCTAGAGCAACGTTTTCCTATTCTGCCTCACTTTTCTGATTTTTACTATTGATACCACTAACAAGGCTTAGTCTAAGCTCCTCCTGAGTGAAGTCACTCCATAGTCGATCCCAACTCGGTAAGGTGTCTCATCCATTAATAAATTGAACAAAGACATCCCACTGCTTAGTAAACCCATTTAGGGCTATCCGTACTAGCTTGTCATCATTTGGTTTATCTCCAACAACTGCCAATTCATCCTTAACAAGTCTAAGTCTGGTGAGGTAACTTGTAACGTCTTCTCCCTTGTTCATCCTGGTATTCCTCAACTTTTCTCTGAGAATCAGCTTCCTGTTAGTGGTAGCATTCTGATACAGATTCAAAATGGTGTCCCACATCTTCTTCGTTGTATCCAAATCTGTGATATGCAGAACAATATGATCCTTAATACCATCAAGAATCAACCTCCTTGCCTTAGCATCTTCCTTCTTATATGCTAAGAGTTGTGTTAGATCTGTAGGTATAGCTACAACATTGGTCACATACTCCTTGATACCATTCTCTTCCAGCAATAAAGAAATTTTGGCTTTCCAAACACCAAAATTTGAGGCTCCATCCAATCTGTCATGATCTCTTAAACCTGTTGAGGCCATCTCAAACAAAAATAATAATAACCAAAATAATAATACTGAAGAGGTAGAACTGGGTTTTATAAACCCTCAATTTTTTCTTCTTATGTTTGCACTAAGCTCTTTCTGCCCTTAGATCTGCTCGGATACCATGTGGAAATTCTATTGCAGTTACTAATTATTAACCTCCTATCTATAAAGATTATTTGACTGCCAAAAATTAATTCACAGCAAATACTAAAAATATAATACAACTACAACTTCACAAATAAAACTCATAGGAATAGAAAAGAAAACATGCAAAATAATAAACACAATATTTTTGGACAAATTGTCCCTGGAAAAACCCCGGAGGGAAAACCAGTACTGCAGATGAGGAATTATATTAATCTTCAACAAATTAAGAGATACAAAAAATTGATTGCCTATTACTGACAAAGCTCCAGCAATATTCTTCTCTGGAAATTCTTCCCTCAATTTCTCTTGTTGAAATTCCACTACTGCTGCCTCCAATGCTATCACTGTGCCCTTGCTATCACTGCAAGACTATTTTCTCTCACTGCAAATCTTTCTCAAGTGTGTGTCTGTGTATTCTCCAAATGCCCATTGACCCCCTTTTAAACTATTCTCATTGGAAAACCAATGGCCATGATTTAATCTCAATCAATGGCTAAGATTAATTAGACTCTAAAAAACCCTAACTAACTGGTTTCTAGAAGTCTTTAGAGGAATCAATTATTTAATTAAATAATTAAATATCTGGACCTAACAAACTTCTTTCTAGAAGTCTCAAGAATTAAATAATAATTCTTGAAATTGGAGAAAACAGTTGTCCGAGCTACAATAAATTAACACTATGTTAGTAACATAACATAAACACGTCAATGGGGTTGTGCTTAAATGGCAAGGCCATATGGTTCTCAAGATGGAGATCCATGTTCAAATCCCCACAAGTGACATCTTAAGTTGGAATTCCAAGTGGTGGCTCTTGGACTTCCATTATGGCTTCTTGGTTGAATAAAGTTGAATAAGTGCTTCTAAGTTGAATATGTTGAAGGGGAGGAGGTCCCCCTTGTGACCTCCATTGGTGTGGGTCCAATCTAAATAATCCCTCCTTACCGATATAATTAAAAAAAAAAAAAAACAGTCTTACAAACTAGATTTTCTAAGTAACCATTAACCCATAATTTCAACATGCTTCCTTGTAACCATCACTTTTGAGAAAAAAAGGTTCAACATAGTTTACTAAGTACATTTGAGGAAAAGAAACATATTTATATTGAGTATAGAGTTTGTTTGATCATATGCAACAATGAAATTAGAAAAGAATCAAATTCCTAAGAATAATAAAAGAAATAGAAACTGACATTTTCATGTCCAACCATAGAAAAACACAAATAAATCTTAGAATTATTAATAGCCACTACTTCACACAAGGCAATAATTCTTCATACCTATCTTGATTCCAAAATCTTAACTTAAGAACAAGTATAAAGGTCTAAACTCTAGAGTTTCTTCTTTGGAATTTTACTTTGTGTGTGCATTCCTTTTGTTTGTAACTCAATCATACAATTTGTTTGTAACTCAATCATACAATCTCTTGCATATGCAACTCACAAAAGAATACAAAAAATAGTTAGTCATACATACTCCTTAGTGACAAGCTCCCATGCCCATATAATAACCTCCTACTTGAAGTAGCCTCCAAAACTGAAGTTGCCTAGCATTTCAAGAAAATGTTTGATGTCTGCAATTGTAAGCAAAACCGTAGGGATAATCCAACACAAGAGAGGAACCGGAGAAAATATTATGACCATATGATGCATAGAACTCAATAAATCTATGGTGAATGGAATTGCTTCAGAGGCTAGGGCTTTCTTGGTAGCTCGCGATGCTAACCTTAATTTGGAGAAAGCCAGAATGAAGATGAATGTTGTTAAAGAAGATGTGCCATAGCTGAAGAGAAGGAAAGTCAAATGAGGAGAAGAATGATAATGATTTCATGCAAATCTTATTATTATTATTCATGCAAATTTAAGCTTTAAAACTATGTATTCATTAATAAGTTTATATATATATTGATAACTTTATTATATTATTATATATAATTACAAGTATTGTAATTTATTATTAAAAAAAATTGGAATTTTTTACTTTTCCATCCAATTAATTTTATTTTCAAAAACACATTAACATAATCTCCCATAAAACATAGCCATCATTTAAATCAAAATTCACACACGACGTATTTGAAGAACACATATGTAGTTTCATAATTACACATTGGAAAAAATGGATGCAACTACGTGAATTTGTGTGTGCTCTAGATTTCCATCATATTCCTTAATGTCAATCGGCTAAACATCCCTACCTCAACCATGTTCTTGTCTTCAACATGTACCTGCACACACTTGCACTTAAATTTTCACCAATAGCCTTATCCCATAAACCATAATCAAAGCATATACAAATTAAGCTCATAATCATAACATGATAACTATTTTAATATCATTTCTATGCATCCAAATTAACCATCAATTTCAATTTCAAGCATCAAAATAACATTTAATTTAAATCAATTTATCCACAATCATAACATGTTCAATCAATATTCTCAATCAGTTCAATTTATTTATCAATTAAGTTTATGCATGAAAGCGAGATGTGACAAGGATTGATTCCACAGTCGCAAACTTGACCCAAGACTAAAAATTTGGTGGATCAAGGTGGGAATTCCATGTTTGGTAAAATGGGCATAAATAGGTTTGCTTAGAGTATGGATAGGGTGAATGTATGGGAATAAGTGAAGATAGGGATGAAATGGGGGATAAGTGCATATGGATGTGCTTAAGGGGTAGGTATTTTTCATAAGGCAATGGACCTAACTCTACGTGAAATTATACCATTCGTTAGTATGTTTATGTATTAAGGCACTCTCCTCATAATGGGTACAATACTAAAAGGAAAACATTATAGGCATATAAATTTTACCATTACATCATGCCCCCACTTTGAGGTGTATGTGAATCCTAAAATGATCATGCATCTCAAAATATGTAGCTCTCACAAACATGCATGTAAAGTAAATATATAAACATCAAAGAATATGAAGAGGGGTCCATATAAAGTAATAGATATTGCAATGAAATCATCATGTATTTTATTTTATATATGCCCTCCATGGGAACTAAAGATGAATATTTGTAAGCACCTATAACTATCTGTAAAACTCAGCTTGAAGTTTAAACAACATAATATGCCCCTACAATTGGTCATGTATCCACGTTATACAAGAACTTATAGGAGAAGAGGAAAATAGTACATTGAAAGTAAATGGAAGTTAAGCATGTAACATATAATCACATAAAGCAGTGATTTTAAAGAATAATTCATACATGAAGCATATGAATGAATTGATTATTAATTATGGTAATCTCATGGGTTGGTGATGGTAGCAAGGAATAGTAATGTTATCGCCAATATGGGAAAAGAATGGTGATGCAACCCTTAGTGGCTATGAATGTCCATGTAAATCTATAAGACACTACAATAGTATATATCCCTAGTGTGGCATCCAAGAGCACAAGTGAACATTGGTATTAATAAGGAAATAAGTCCCTAGTGATGATGAAAAATGTGTGTGGAATTTAACCAGTGATATGGAAAAGGCCCTAATATAATCATTAGAACATCATCGAGTTGTGAAGGTACACAATTTGGTTGGAAAGGCATAACTCCTTATGCCCTCCAATGTGGAAAAATAGCTACTTAGGATGTGAGTGAATCATGTGAGGGAAACAATTTAAGATGTAATTGTAGAAGCTCGTATTATATAATAATGCAATAAAGAAGAAATATGTATAAAGAGATAAGTCATGACGTCCCTCATGTGTAATTGTGTGGCAATGATATCAAAAGACAAGGAAAAATCATGACGACCTTAATGTGACTGAAGAGATGTATTAATTTATAATCTATTTAACATGTAATAATAAAATGAAATAGTCCTAAATGGTTAAATACACATCATGTAATAGGGTGATCCCACAATACTGGTTTACAATTTCTGGGCAAACTGGACACCAAACTAATTTGTTTTAACTAAATCTTCACTTTCGAGCTCCTATAGCGGCTAAACCGTGAGGAATTTGAAGATGATGAAAACTAGTGATTTGTGACGTTTTGTCTATAGATTCTAAATATATTTTTTTCATTTTTTTTGGAATCAGATTGCACTTATTTTTCCATCTCCTTCAAAAACTAGTTTTTTTTTAAATCAACATTTTTAAGAAATGATGCTCACCGTATACAACATAACTTTTTTTGTATGAAGGATAAATTATAATTTTTTTGAATTTAGATTTGTAACTATGATATCTAGCACTTTCATTTGGTTTTATTGTGTTTTATTGAATATTTTTTCCTCAATCAAGTTTTAAAGTCAAACCAATTACAATTCAGACATAGGCAGATTGTTTACAACATAATTTTTTTTGTATGTATCAAAATTCAATTTTTTTTTTTTAATGGATCGAGGACATCAATACCCAGCCTAAACATATTTTTTATAATTTTATTTTGATAATCTTCAATTTTTCCACATGTGCAGAACATAGAGCTTTATTTTTCGGTGAAAAACCTATGTTTAATAAAACTAAAAAAACACATACATAATAAAGCCAAAACATATTAAAATTATATTCGTTGGATAGCTCATTCTGAGGACTACCATCTTCTAGTTAGGTCTGTGAAGTCTCCTCCATTTTCATCCTTAATTCGAGCTTCGAAGGGCAAAAATCTGGACATTTTTTGTGTCGGAGGGTGGGAAGGTGGGAAAAGGGGGGTTCGAGCAAACCTAAGGGGTTCACTCGAACCCCCAAGGGTTCCCTCGAACTAGGGTTCGAGTGAACCCCCTTTCCACAATGGGAAACGTGGGTTCCCACATGCAAAAGGGTTTACTCGAACCCTGGTTCGAGCGAACCCCTCAAAATGATTTCTTTTTTGCATGGGTGAGTTTTTTGGAAGTTTTCCTTCCTCACTCAAAATGTAAACCACTTTTGTGGGTTCACCCAATAATCAAGAAGTATAATAATGTCGATAGCTATGATCATGAAATTGCATGTGAGATTGTGTTCATTAATTTCAATTATGAGAAACATAGAATAATATATAAGTTAAAGCATGTGGTATGTGGCATGAATGATAAGATCAAAGAAAATCAACTTGTGTACCCTGAAATTTGTTAATGTGTATAGGTAAGCATTGTATATACTAATGTACTCCATATCTGTCATAGGGCAAAAAGTACCATGACATAAGAAAAAGACAATAATAAATGCATTACATGTAAAAAACAAGACCAAGTTTTCATAGGTCGTATCACTAGATAAAACATGTATGTCATCATCAATATGATCATATTGGTTCAAAAATAAAGTTTATAGGATGCATAGTTTGCAAGTTACCAAAAAAATCCAAGAATATAAAGGAAAATAGATTAAAAAAAATGCTTTTATTTGCACCAAAATCTTTTGGTGATCAACACATTTTCTAGCTTTAGATGTATTTGTTATATAGACATAATGGTGGTTCAATAAAGTGGTGGGCCAACACGGGGAGATTGACAAGTGCAAATCAAGTATGGTGGAGCAATGGACGTTATGATTACCCCAAAAACCATAAGTTTTTAATTAGTTGCGTAATTTTTTATTTTTTGAAATATATTTAGAAGCTTACATTTTTTTAAATGATATTACTTGTTTGTTTGTCCTGATTCATGGACTCAACCTTAATTTTTTCATATAGATATGTGCATTTAAATTTGTCATTCTTCATTTAATTTTTGGTATTGATAAGCATTCCAACAATATTCAATTTCACGCTTTTTATGAAATTATAGCTAAATATACACTAGCATTCATGAAACCTTCAGGTCACTACTCTACAAACCTTTTCCCCTTATTACGCGTCAATTCTTTCCACTCAAATTTTAAACTTCTTTTTTTCCTTTAAAAAGATAAGTTTTGTTGGTTGTTGCGGCTTAGTCCAATTCTCTAACTCAAGTCGCGGGGTTCATAAGTTCCAAAACTTCCCGATTGTCTGACTTCTTTGTACCTTTGTTGTGTCAAGTCTTATCTGTTGATTATCCTATATAGTCGACTCATCGAAGGTTCTCAAAACCTTAGAACTTCTGACAAATGGTTATAAGTTTTTGTTTCTCAATGAATGGGAAACCTGGCTAGATGCACAATTTTCAATATGTTAGTTCATTTAATGAATTGTATAATGTCTTTAAGGAATGTCTTCTCAAATTCTTTGAAATGCCAGCTCAAAGTTTAACGTAATATTTTAATTTTTTTGAAAAGACTGCTCTTAAATAAGGAGTTGGTGAAACAGATATGGTAACGGATTTGCATGTTCTTCCTGGAAAATAAATGATTGTGTTTATATACACCTTCGTCTTTAAAGTGAGCCTGTATATGAGCAAAGGTGGTGGTGTATTAAGGATTTTTCCAAAATGGTACTTCCTAGCGATATCAGAGAGTGGGAAGATGAACTCTGCTAGTCATACAACCGGATTTACTTTGGCCCGAGGAAGAGCAGCAAGACATCATTTTTGAATTGCGTTCACTGGCGTGGAAGGAAAAAACTAGTTACGTCGAATACCGCAGGGTAATTTTTGTCTTAGATAAGGAAGAAGAATGAGCCAAATTTAATGATTTGATTATGGAGATGCAATTGGAGCTATTTAGACTTTCGGCCCCTCTAGTGGTTTAGTGATACAACCTCTTTATGCAATTAATGTTGGAAACGATTTTCTTCAGGAGGAGTTGAATCTCCTATTTTTGCATGTTTGGAATATTTTGTAATTATGGGTGATAACTAAAGTTTTGGGTCGTAACAAAACTATTCTCGTTTCTTGGTGACTGTTTCGATATGGGTCATTTTCGATGACCATTATGAACAATTATTGGCTAATATAAAAATGAAAAGGAAAATTAATTGAAGGGGAGGGGGAGAATTTTTTTTTTGAAACTCGGTCTATTTGTATAAGGGTACTGAGTCTTTGAACTCACATTTTTGGCATTTAAGAAATAATGAAATATTTCAGAATCTTTGAATTTATAAGTGTTTCATTTCATTATATGGACTTTGCTTCATGATAATTACTTCTCAATGTTTAACCTATTATATTAGACTGCACATGTGTTTAGTTCTAAAACTTTGAATTCAATTTAAATCATCTGTGGAAAGATTTACTTCCCTCTCTCCTTCTGGGTATAATTTGTAATAAGTGTATCTTAGGTTATTATTCTATAATTTTTTCTTATTTCATCTTTTCGCATCTACTTTCATGGTTATGGGTAGGTGGTTGTTACCTTTCCTTCTTTTTGGTTAAAAGCATATCCCGAGTTTTATTTACAACAAATTATTTGAAGGTAGTTGCACCTTGTAAAATAAGTAGAGAGCACTTGCAACTATCGTTGCAAGTGACTCAATTGTTGACCAGTTTGTCCTTTGTGTATGGGCTAGGGGATATTAAATGAAGGGACAAATTTGTTGACCAACAGATTTTGGCGACTCCGTTGGGGAAATAAATCAGAGGCTCTGGGAATTGGAGGACCAGCAATTGCTTGTTTCAAATACAAAAAATTGCCTTCGTAGAGATGAAGGCTGGTGAATCTATTTAATGATGAGACCCCAGAAAATGGTTCTAGGTCAGTCTAAGCGATGGAATTCATGTGGGAAAAGGTCTACACCGCAATTGGGGAGATATTGGTTGAAGAAGATGGGATGATTCATTCACTATGGAATGTCTCAAAGCAAGTATATCTGAAGCTGAGGATAAAGGATTGCACCCTTTACAAGACCATCGATCCATTTTGTTATTCAAAGATTTGTGTTGCAGGTATTACATTCTTAAAGATCTTGATTACAAGACTCCATAGATAAAGAAGAATTAAATTGAACAATCATTTGTTTCTGCATCTATGGATGAACCCAATATAGTTCTCATTCCTAAGTGGTGTCTGGGGGGTTTAAATGATTTTTTGTGCAGGATTATGGACAAAAGATGCCATATCAAAGAATTTTATGTAAGTGCATTGACCTCTAAAAATAAAGGAGATGTAAATATATCGTTACCAAGATTTCTCGGTGAAAGTTTTGAAAAGGACAAGCTACAAAAGGAAGAGATGCATGCACATAAAAGTATGTCTTTTGAAGTTGTTGAAGGTATGAACAATAGAACCTCACAATCTTCATACTTCCTTATTGAAGATATTATTTGTGCAAAAAGAGGGGATATGGTTCCTGTTAAATTTGATCCCATGTTTATAGAAAGAGATATTCAAACATCACAATCATCAACCATTCACCCAAAAATTAATTCATCCTGTAGTTTGCAGAAAGAATATTCGACACCTTATGCTTTCCTCACATGTTCAAAGGAGATAATGATAAATGTTGCATTTGAGGAAAATATTAGGCCAAAAATAAAGACAAAGAAAGGGTCAGGAAAGCCTGATAGTGAGATTAGTTGGGGCATATCTAATGCATTATTTGTGCCAGCAAATTTTGAAATTTTTGAGAATCCCCTTTTTGAATTTTATAATTCTTCTGAATCAGACAAAGCAGGTCTACTCTATTCTTCATGTAATGAACAAGTTGAATCTGTTCTTGTAAATGATTCTAATGACAAACAAATAGGAAAAGATCAAATTTTCTCTAGTGATTGCCTATTTGAGAATGGAGCCGTTATGTCCAACTTGCAGATCAAGGACTATGATTTTTCAACGAATGAAGAAGAAGATGAGCCTTTAGGATTGGTTGTTGAAGGCAATGACAACTCTTCTTCAGTAAATAATGACTTCTTGATTATCAATACTAATGGGGACATTTTTTATTTCTATGAAGTGAATACTTCATATCTATCTGAAATGAAAAATGAAGGTATGGTCGGTTGTACCTGAGTGGTATATGATGAAGAATGGATTTTTGATGGCATGTTGATATACTAGAACATTTTACACTTGACAAGTCTCCATTGGATCCATATGTTGAATCTGCAAATGTTTCACAGTTGTACATCCCTTTTCTGCAATGGGTCCTATTTTTCTCAACCTGTCAATGGCTTTGCATGAACATATCAGGTTTTCCCCTAAGGTAGGGTCTCTAAGACCATGTATGTAGTAGGCATTTTTGATGTGCTATGGTGATTAGTTTTCTCTTTGGTTTTGTGTTCTTTTTGCCTCGTGTTTGGTTCCCCTCTATCCTTTTATAGGTTGCACCTTTCCATGCTTTTCTTCTGACTCCATTGCCTAATGGATTTAGACTGGTCTTCCCCAAGGATCTGGAGGTTCTTTGTATTTCTCCAAGAAATACAGTCCCCACTCGGAGCCAATGTTACTCATCAATTATTTCCACTCAAATTTTAAACTTTTTTTTTCCTTTGAAAATATAAGTTTTGTTGGTTGTCACGGCTTAGTCCAATTCTCTAACTCAAGTCACTGGGTTTGTAAGTTCCAAAACTTCCCGATTTTCTAACTTCTTTGTAACTTTGTTGTGTCAAGTCTTATCTGCTGAATAACCTATACAATCGGCTCATCGAAGGTTCTCAAAACCTTAGAACTTTCGACAAATGGTTATAATTTTTTGTTTCTCAGCGAATGGGAAACCTGGTTGGATGCACAATTTTTAATATGTGAGTTCATTTAATGAATTGTACAAAATCTTTAAGGAATGTCTTCTCAAATTCTTTGAAACGCTAGTTCGAGGTTTAACATAATCTTTTTGAAAAGACTGCTCTTAAATGAGGAGTTCGTGAAACATATATGGTAACAGATTTGCATGTTCTTCTTACAAAATAAATGATTGTGTTTATATACACCTTTGTCTTTAAAGTGATCCCAATACGAGCGAAGGTGGTGTCATTTTCAAGATTTTTCCAAAATGGTACTTCTTGGCGGTATCAAAGAGTGGGAAGATGAACTTGTGCCTATCATACAACCGGATTTAATTTGGCCCAAGGAAGAGCAACTAGACATCATTTCTGAATTGCGTTCATTTGTGTGGAAGGAAAAAACTAGTTATGCCGAATACCGTAGGGTAATTTTTATCTTAGATAAGGAAGAAGAATGGGCCAAATTTAACGATTTGATTATGCAAATGCAATTGAATCTATTTAGATTTCTGGCACCTCCAGTGGTTTAGTGATACAACCTCTTTATTCAACTGATGGTGGAAATGGTTTTCTTCGGGAGGAGTTGAATCTCATTTTTTTGTATGTTTGGAATCTTTTGTAATTATGGGTGATAACCAAAGTTTTGGGTCGTAACAGAGTTGTTCTCATTTCTTAGTGATTGTTTTGATACATGTCATTTTCAATGACCGTTATGAACAGTTACTAGCTAATATAAAAAGGAAAAGGAAAATTAATTGAAGGGGAGGGGGAGAAAAGTTTTTCTAAAACTCATTCTATTTGTATAAGGGTACTAAGTCTTTGAACTCACATTTTTGGCATTGAAGAAATAATGAAATATTTGTGAATCTTTGAATTTATAAGTGTTTCATTTCATTATATGGAATTTGCTTCATGATAATTACTTCTCAATGTTTAACCTATTATATTAGACTGCACATGTGTTTAGTTCTGAAACTTTGAATTCAGCTTAAATCATTTGTGGAAAGATTTACTTCCCTCTCTCCTTCTAGGTATAATTCATAATAAGTGAATCTCAAGTTATTGTTCTATAATTTTTTCTTATTTCATCTTTTAGCATCTACTTTTATGGTTATGGGTAGGTGGTTGTTACCTTTTTTTGCTTTATGGTTAAAAGCATATCTTGAGTTTTATTTACAACAAATCATTCAAACGTTAGTTACGCCTTTTAAAATAAGCATAGAGCACTCGCAACTATCATTGCAAGTGACTCAACTGTTGGCCAGTTTTTCCTTCGTGTACGGGCTAGGGGATATTAATTGAAGGGAAAAATTTGTCAACCAACACCCCTCAAGGATGATGAGTGGATGTTATTAGTTAATTTTTCCTTAGTGATATGGTCACTCAACCCTCACTATTTTGATACACAAATGTTGATCACATTAGTGAAGAGGTGAGACTTGAATGCTACCATATTCCACTCACCCATGAATGAGATGACCATCATCATCAAGAATACATGGAGGATCATGCATTCCTAGTATGTAGGAGGCTAGTGAGGCCCATAAAACTACACAATAGGAGGCTTGTATGTTATATTGATGGTACATAGGCCACAAAGAACATCATCATGATGGGGCGATATTCAATGATTTTGTGATGGGGAATGCATCCTAGGGACAAGTGAATTTTGATGATACTTAATTTATTCATTGTCCTATATTACCAATGCTCTATTTTTTAAATTTTTTTTAGACTACAAGAATCGGGTAGCACGACCCCCTATAAACTGTAGTGTGTCTGGGTCACTTTTTAACATGACCGTCGGCACAAGCGCGACACACCCTCTAGTACCACGAGAGTGGGGGAGACTAGACCTCATTACCAACCTCTTGTGACAAGAAAGGTTTAGCCAATTAAGCTAGAGCCCTTGCCCTGATGACCAATGCTCCATTATTGCATAAGGATTTTTATATATATGTAGATAAATAGATGAGAAATAGACAATATTTTTCCAATGTCATTATCTCTTGGCCTAGTTATATGATGATTTACCAACATTTGTGTTAATGAGGGGACCATGAGTCTTCAAGGGGGGCTCATTATTAAACTATTGAGCATATGAGCATCCTAGATTATTGGACCCCTATGATTGCCATTCAATATATTAGTGTCAGTAACAATATTAGTGTTTTGATGAGATAACACAAACAAAGGTTGAGTGTCGAGATGGAGGTAGGTATTTAACTAGTCAAACCTTGTAGATATAATGTGGAATTCATATAAGAATCGAGATCCATGAATGCAAAGGATTAGTTTTAATTATATCACATTGATTAGTGATCTCAATAGTTACTTGGTAGACAAAACATAGTTATGGATATATTTTACAAGCATGTTTTATGATAATTTACATTGTTAGACCATAAACCTTGAGCTATATTTTATAGATGATGATGAGGTGAAAATAACCTCATCATAATAAAATCTGGAAAGCTCATTCTTGCTAATTCAATCCTAAGCCTATGCCAATTTATTAAACTTTAGAAGAAGTAATTACTTATTTTAAGAAAAATTATGCTTTCTTTCTTTCTTTTAATCAATTGAGGAAATTGTCCAAAGCAGGTTTAATGTGTTGATTTGAGTGTTGTTTTAGGGATGAACAGGTCTTCATGCGGCTTTTGTAGAAGTTTAGCTAGTACATGTCTCAAAGTAATGCTGTGAACCCACTCCTTGAAGCCTAGATGATGTGCCGAAGATTCAGTTTTAGTTCTTTTTATTCGGTTGTTCAAAACTTTATGGCTCTTCTCGAGCCTTCTGCATGTTTTAAAAATCTTTAAAGACATCAAGTTAGTTTTAAGTTAAGAAAGAATTTTTCAATGGCTATCCACGCCATCGTAAATTTAGGATCTCGTTAGAAAGTTATCTATAAAACTATAATTTCATAAGTAATAAAGGAGACAGAGAAGAAGTATTGTTATGCTGTTTACATGGATTTGCAAATCACTATTGAAATGAGTTATCCGATTCCTATTTATTGGTAACTGTTGAATTCAATGATGGTGACTGTATGTCATAAGAAGATTTGAGAATTTGTAGTTATGTGAGTTAAAGATGAAGTAGTAGCCTGCGACCTGGCCACTCGAGGGGAGTTAGCCTAGATAGATAAGTATTTTATTGATTAAGTTATTTCCTTTGTTTAGGATAAATTACTGTTCAGTAGAAAATAACAAGTTGTTGAAGAGTTAAGTTAGTTTTTCCAGAGCACCATTGTCTTTAATTTGTTTAAGTCTTCTTCCATAGTTGATAACATTTCTTTACTGTTTAGAAGATGCTTAATTGTTTGTTTCCTTACTTTTCTGCTTCTGTAGTTTACCAGTTATTTATTTTACTTGTTTCCATGCTTTCTAGTTTAGTAGTAATGTTTTCTAGATTAGTTGTCTTATGATTTTTAATTTAGCTTTCCTTGATTTTCTTAGAGTAAGATCATTTTTGAGTTAAGTAGTAATGGCTTTGGTTTAGTCTCAATTTCTATAGTTTAAAAGAAAAACTAAAAATATAAAATGGGTTGTTTGAATAATCTCCTTCTGCAAACTGCCTTGGACACTACCCGGTTGACAATTGACATTCAATTATTCTAAAGTAGTAGGACCTAATGATAGCCTATCAATTTTTGGCGCCATTGCCAGGGATACTTCTTAAAAAGCCTTTGAAAGTCTTTTTGTTTAAAAGTGTTATTAGGAGACGGTTTGAATAACTCAGTTTTATGCCAAAAATATCCTAGTCGGCTTTCTTTTCTGCATGGTCAAGAAAAGGGGCCCCCAAGGACATTTTATACCTAAATCCCCCCCAAAATACATACCTATCATACATAGGGAAGCCCAAGGCTCAGACAACTACACTTTCGAAGAATTATTTGAGCCTACTCCACCTGAGGCTTTCCATTATTTACCTATTGAGCAACTGGTCGAACAACCAGATATCAAGGAAGTTGTTTTTGAGGAACATACTCTTCTAAATACCATGGGAGATCATAGAGCTGAACCTAACCACAATGAACCTTAGCCTCCTAGAACGTTTACCTATCCTATCACGTTGGATGTTGATGATGATACTGCCATGAAGAACATTTCTCCAGCTTTCCTTCCAACCTTCCGTGGCTTGCCTTCGGAAGACCCTGACCAATTTCTCTTTGAATTTAAAGTCCTATGTCAGACTTATGATTATAAGAATGACAATCAAAAGTTGAAGATGTTTTCGTCAACTTTGAAGGACTCAACAATGCGCTAGTTCATGGGATTGGGTTCAAGTAGTATAACATCCTGGGAAGAAATGGAGACTGTTTTCTTGCACAAATACCAGAGTTATTGTAGGGTGAGTGATCGCAAGCAGGAGTTGTTTAAGCTAAGGCAAAATGAGGATGAAAGTTTAGAGGACTATCTCGATAGGTTCCTCTTCCTCTCCAAGAGGTGTGGAGAAACGACCATTAGTGTAGAGATTCTCAAAATAATATTTCTTAAAGGTCTTGATGATGACGCTCAAAAAAACCTTAATTTAATGGGAAAAGGTGACGTGTCTCAATTAACTCTTGAAGAAATATGTGAGATTTGTCAGAATTTCTCCCGTTTAGGGGAGGAATCCACAAAACTAATCTTTTTAAAGGGTTGAATGAGATAGGTAAGATCCGTGAAGAAATAAAAAATCTAAAAATGGATATTCTCGTATAGTTGAATACCACTCTAGATGGTATACAAGCTAAAACCCGCAACCCTGAGACCTTGTCAATATATTGTCCAAGGTGTCGGAATAAACACTTGTTGCATGAATGTCCTTTGGATAAAGTCAATGTTTGTTAGCTGTGCGAGAAAAATCATCCTACAAACCAGTGCGAGCTTTTAACAAATATTAAGAATACTAAGAGAAAAACCATTCAGGTTGAAGAAGAAATACATGCTTTAAACCAACGTCAAGGAGGTAATTTTCCTTATGGACAAAATCCTAATCCTGCATGGAGACCACAAAATAACTGGGCTCATAATCAATGGACTCCATCTTGGAATCAGTCGCCTCCACCTCAACCTAATTGGGGAACTCCTTCTTGGGGATCACCTGATTGGACAAACCACACATGGGGCAATCAACAATGGTCCAAATCAACCCCAACAATAGTGGTACCAACAACATATAGTACCCCAATGGAATCGGGCACAAAATCAGTTCTATACTGAGCCAAGGAGGAATCAACAGCAAGAATCTGTTACCCCCAGCTCAAAACCCTCCTCAGTATGAGCAAATAAATCAACCTCAACTTCCAGCGCAACCGCTTCCCAATCCTAAAAATAATCGCCAAAATACGCCAGTTTATTCTACAGAACATGAAAATGTTACTGGGCTTAATGCAATACACTTCAGAAATGTGCAGTTGCGTTCTGGTCGAACTCTTCAACCACCAACTATTGAATAAATAGAGGAGGAAACTGAGCCTACCAGTCCAACAAGAGACACATCGTCTAAGCAGGATATTACTCCTCAAGACAACGAGCCTTTTTCAGTGGCAGGTTTTGTTGACTTGCCTCAGGGGGAGGAGGATCCGCTCTTAAGTCAACATAAGGAGGATCCTGTTCCAAGAAAGAAAAGGATGGCACCATATCCAGAACATTTAAAGTCCATAACTCCGGAAAACACTCCGGAAGTATCTTTGGCTACGGAAACTGCGTTAATTCAGGAGATTAAACAGTTGCAAATTGAAGTTCCTTTGTTGCAAGCAATAAAAGAAATCCCTGAATTAAACCATTAATAAAATAGTTATGTATCAAAACACCAAGGAGGAAGCCAAAAATGATAAACACCATTCATATTGATGGTTATTTAGCTTATTTTCTGTCTGGAAAGACTATTGCTCTGAAATACGATGATCCTAGAAGTCCTCTTATAACTGTTATGGTCAATGAGGTAACAATACCAAATGCATTAGTGGATCTAGGAGCAGCTATTAATGTGATGACAGTGGATGTAATGGAAAAATTAGGGTTAACTGATTTACATCCTACAACCACAGTCTTACAAATGGAAAATCAGTCTATAGCCATCCTGAAGGGTGTCATTAAGAACGTCCTTGTCAAAGTTGATGGATGGGATTATCCAGTCGACTTCTAGGTGATTCAATCACTTACACCTAAAGATAGCTATCCTATAATGCTTGGAAGACCTTGGCTAGCTACGGTTGCTGCTAAGATTGATTGTAGGGAAGGAGGAATGACCATTTCACATGGCCAGGATAGCAAACGCTTGTTCTTATATCCCCCTACTAAGCCTACTAAACATGAAAAAGTCTGGGTTGACGAACCTGAGGAATCAAATGGTTAAGATAGTTTAGCCTCCCTAGCCATGGTGGTAATTAAACAACATGGGGAAGAAGTGGAAGAAGAGTTAGTAAACGAGATAGCACACCTTGCTATAACCCAGAATGAGGAGGAAACGATAAATGCTCCAAGAATTTTTGGACAACCAATTGATATAAGTGGAATAGAGCACAGTTACACTACAATGGGAATGTTGTGTCCCTTAGCAAATATGATTCCCAGAACAAGTCATTTCTATGAGGATATCACAAGGTTTCACCAACTGGTACCTCATAGTTGTCCTCTTAATACGTTGTTACAACCTATGTATACTGTAACCGCGGTTCATCCCGGAACAAAATCGATAATGCTATTACCAAGAAAAACATTGAACATCAATAGTTGGTTGACAGAAACTCAGGAGGATAAGTTGTTTAACATGTTGGTACAAAGATCCAAAGCTTTTGCTTGGGATTATACAGACATGAGGGGAATTCACCCAAGTTTTTGTACTCATCATATTT
>VCHN02000886.1:0-28190 GCA_007115665.2 Sequoiadendron giganteum
TTTTTGAAGATCATTGGCAGTAAAAGTATTCTTCTCCCAAGATTGCTTCCAAAGACAGAGTATTGCAAAGTGGTAGTTTATAACTTTCAATCCATCTTCTGGCTACTTCCTCTATTTCTGTCTATATTTCTTTTGCATGTCACAAGAAACGACAGATTATCACATATCTGGCCAATTGGGTATGATCAGCAGAGCTTTTTCAACAAAACCCATATGGTAGATTTTTCCAAAAAAAGTAGCCCTGCTGCCCCTATTTTTTAGGGTTTCCAGAAAAAGTCATAATATTAAAAAATAGACAAACTGGGTTTGTTTAGCTCTGAAGCATGAACAAAACCCATGTGTTAGATTTTTTCGAGAAAAATCACTTTCTGGTGCCCCGCTGCCTCTGCCACTGAAGGGTTCTTGCATGTCAAAGAAAACCTCATTTTTTTGAATTTCTGACGATCTGGGTTTGTCTAGAAAATCATTCTTAACAAAACCCATGTCTCAGAATTTTTTGTAAAAACTACCCCCCGACGAGGCTATTTTTAGCCGTTCCAGAAAAGTGTCAGAACAGGGTCAAGTGCCCAGTCAATCTTCAAGATTTTCAGAATGCAGTACTCCCAGGTACAATACAAGACCAAAACGGTCTTATACCATGATTACCTAAAAACAACTGACACAGACTTATGGCAGAAAAATCTAGAGGTTAGTTCTGAAGACTTGGAGGGCATGAATCAAATCACGTTGCAGAACATCGAAGAATCTAGTTTATTTCAAGCAGCATCCATTTCGATCACCTTACAAAGCATTGAGTTTGTAACTGCTTGCACAAAGCATTACAAACCTACTACAAGAGAGATCCTGTCAGTGGATGGGAGGGTGATTTGCAGCTTGAAGTCGGTGGACATAGAGACTTGTTTTGCAATTCCACCATGCCCTACCAAGAAGGTCATATCTATGACAGAATGCGAAAAGGCATTCGAGGCTTCGAAGGATAAGTGTTCGCTTATAATGGCTGAACATTGGTTGAAAACAAAGAGAACCAGCTTACCCAGACTGGTTGGATGGGGAGAATTCAAAGATGAGTATGGAGTGTTAATCACCCTACTTAGCAAAGTCACTAGACAAGAAGAGGGAAAATCCTTCTAGCCATGGATGTTCTACATTATTGGAAAAATAATCAGCAGGAAAGAAAATTACGACTAGGCCTCTCTGATCAGTGACACTCTCCACCAACAATTCACCAGGTTTTTAGAAGAGCACCGTTTCCACATGTGTTCATACCTGGTCTACCTGATAGCCTTCCAAGGTGATTTTAGAACACTAAACACTGTGGGAACTCTGGGTGTGCAAAAGGTCCAAGAATACTTTCCTCATCTTGAGTTCACTCTAGCGGAAAGGCACTTCAAGAAAATAAATGACCTTTTCACTATGCACACCGTGTACGAGCTAGACCATGAGATGCATGTTCGTATTTCACCAGCAGCTAAGTCGGCAATGGTGGACTGGGCAGATTGGTTCATCCAATTCCCCACTTTCACCTACATACACGTGTATGGCTACAATGGTCACCCCGCCATGATGCCACACTACCCTTCAGATAGGGTAGTGTTCATGGAATTCTTGAGGCAGCTGGTCGAGGTTCACTCTTACCTTCGCATAAAGAAGAAGTCTGCTGCAAACTTTCCTTTTCAGATGGGACTCTCCAGATGCAAGACTGCAGCCGATGCTAGGTAGATAAACCAGGAAATAGTGAGATTTAATATCAAGTACCTCATTGACAGGAGGCCAACCTATGACCCCAGAGGCATCTTCATAGCACACCTTGAGTAAAGATCATCACATGAACCTTTCATAAAAGACTTTTGGGTCAACTGCGAGGATGAGTTCGAAGTGAGAAGAAGGAACCATAGCAAATTCAAGATCTCACAGATTTCAGAATTCATGTTAGAAGACATCAAGGGCTTATCTGATGACAAAAAAGAAGTCATTCTTTCTTCCTTCTTCACGGGTCTAGTAGATTCACAACCACTCGGCAAAGTATACTAGTACGTGAAAGAGAGTACGTATATAGAGGAAAGAATGGGTAGAGTAGTTCGACACAGTCAACTCTACCTTGACAGTAAAAGGACAAGGAAGGTAGTATTTCCCCGATCAGAGCCGCCAATGATTCAGTTTACACTACCTTCCTCATCTAGGAGGAAACCCAGATAGAAAAAGATGAGAATTCTTTCAAAAGGAATGCAGATGTCAAGTGGCACATGGGGAAGAAGAGGAATTGCCAGCACAAGCCGGCAAGAGGTACAAGTGGAAATAGCCACCAATTTACCTGAAATAGTTGAGAATGTTGTAGCTACACCAGAGCCAATGATTGAAATAATTGTTGCAAAGATGAAATCCATTGTAGAAGAAGTTGCAGCAGAAGCAATGCTTGTAATAGAAACAGAGCCACCGTCTTCACCACCATCACAGAGGTCGCAAAGTCCTATTGATTTGGACTCGCCACCACGAGGCATTGCCATGGCATAGTCTCATTCTTCCAACCTATGTATTTTACAGAAGCCAATCAGTATCAAGCTTATGCCCTGAATATTAATGATATTCATCTTAGATCTGGAACCACTCTCCCTGCTCCACAACCGCCAGTAATTACTGAGATTCCAAACTCTGCTGCTGAAAAACCTATTGTCCCTGCAGAATATATACCTATGCCAGATACTGTCTCTAAGGATCCAGTCCTGCAGCAGCAAACCAAACCGCCCTTTCCTCAGAGATTGCAAGCTACTACATCCAAGTCTATGGAAGAGCCTACATTTGATATTTTGGATAAGCTAAAGAATGTACACATTCAAATGCCCTTTTTTCAATCCATTAAAGATGTTCCAATTTATGGGAAAGCCATTAAGGAGGCCTTTTTGAAGAAACTTGGAAGAAAGAAAAAGGATCCCCAAACTATCCATGTTTTAGGACAGTTGGCAGATATTATGTTAGGAAAGGTAGTCATGCCAAAATATGCTAACCCGGGGAGTCTTGTGGTACAAATAAATTTTAATGGCGAAATAGTAAAGAATGTTTTGATTGACCTTGGTGTAGCTATCAATGTAATGACCAAGCATAATATGAAGTATTTGAATATCATAACCATTAGGTCTACACCTACCATCCTACAACTTGCTGATAGTTCCACAGTAACACCTGATGGCATGGTGGAAGATATCATTGTCACCCTTGAGTCTTGGGAATACCCAACAGATTTCACCATATTGTCCACCAAGGCAACTTTGGGGGGATATCCTATCATCCTAGGTAGACCATGGTTAGCTATAGCTGATGCTTTTATAAGATGTCATTCAGGAGACATGACAATTTTTGATAGTCAGTCAACAAAGAAATTGGCTTTATACCTGCCTGCCCAGCCTAAGCTAGACTTGTCTCAACCAATTTGGCCAGATTTAGGTGAGGAAACTAAGGAAGCCAATTCATTGGCTCAACTAATGATGCTGCAAACTAATCCATTTTCCCAACTTCAGAATGAGGATAGTCTGCTTTTACACATTTTGTAGTCCAACTCTAATATGAATAGCCCATTTGTTCCAGATAACTATCCTTAGCAGAGTTTCCTGCAACAACTGAATCCTGGGAGCCTGCCATTTAAAATTCCAGCAGTTTATCAACATTTGCTTCCACATGAAATACAGACACCACCTTTATCAGTAGCCTCCATGACTAATCTTACCAGACAAATAGAACTCTTTCCGGGCTGATGTCTGAATATCAATAATAAGCTGCCTCAATCTCAACAAACTGCCCTAGTCACAATGTTGAAGGATCAACACAAAGCTTTTGCATGGGACTATGGGGATATGAAGGGAATAGATCCTTGACTTTGTACTCATAGGATCTACATTAAGGAAGACTGCTCACTTGTTAGGCAGCCTCAAAGAAGAATAAACCCAGCACTCAGAGAAATAGTTAAGAATGAGCTCCAAAAGTTGCTTGATGCTAGTTTTATCTACCCCATTTCAGAAAATCAGTGGGTATCTCCATTGGTGATAGTTCCTAAAAATAGTGGAAAATGGAGAGTTTGTGTAGACTATAGGGAGTTGAATACTACAACTAAAAAGGATCACTTTCCACTGCCATTTGTTGACCAAGTGCTAGACTCATTGTCTGGTAAAAAGTATTTCTCTTTTTTAGATGGATATAGTGGGTATAATCAAATTAGAATTGCCCTTGGTGATCAAGACAAAACAACTTTTACCTGTCTATGGGGGACTTTTGCCTACTTTGTCTTACCTTTTGGCCTGTGTAATGCACCTACAACATTCCAAAGGGCAGTAATTAGTATTTTTGCTGATATCTCAAATGATTCTATGGAGATTTACATGGATGAATTCACCACTTATGGGGTTACTTATGAAGAAGCATTAGAAAATTTGGAGAAAGTATTGAAAAGATGTAAGGAGCACAATTTGTCTTTAAATAGTGAGAAATGTTTTATGATGATGCAAGAGGGAATTTTTTTAGGCCATCATATCTCTCCAGCAGGAATTCAAGTTGATCCTGCAAAAATAGAAGTTATTCTAACTTTGAAAACACCTATAAAACAAAAAGATGTTAAAAGTTTCTTAGGACATGTTGGATATTATAGAAGATTCATTAAAGATTTCAGCAAAATAGCCAGTCCTTTGTATGCCTTACTGACTAAGGATAGTGAATTTAACTGGACTGAGGCCTGTGACAAATCTTTTCTGCAGCTTAAGAACTTACTTACTCAGGCACCTATTCTTCAAGGACCCAAGTGGAGTCTTCCCTTTCATATACACACAGATGCTTCTGATTATGCCATAGGGGCAGTTTTAGGATAGAAAGAGAATTCCATAGAACATGCCATATATTTCATTAGCAAAAATCTTCAAGGACCTTAATTAAATTATACTGTCACGGATAAATAATTGCTAGCAGTTGTGTATGCCTTGAACAAGTTTCGGAATTATGTCACTGGTTACCAAATATTTGTTCCTAGAGATCATGCAGCAATAAGATACCTCATGAATAAGCCCGCCATATCTGGCAGATTAGCAAGGTGGCTCCTATTGTTGCAAGAATTTGATATCACAGTTATTGATAAGCCAGGCAGGGCTAATGTGGTGGTTGATTTCTTGTCAAGACTTCAAACAACTACATTTGCCACCTCTGAGGTAATTGATGATAGCTTTCCTGATGAACATCTATTTTCTATTGCTACTCAAACTCCATGGTATGCAGATATTGCAAATTATTTAGCAGCCAACAAAATTCCAACTCACTTTTCACCAAAGGATAGAAAATTATTGATAGAGAAAAGTTTTAACTTTTCATGGATTATAGACTGTCTATTTTATACAGGACCTGACCAAGTCATGCGAAGGTGTGTGAGAGAAGATGAGACCTATGACATTTTGCATGCTTGTCATGATGAGCCATGTGGTGGGCACTTTACATCCAAGAGAACATCAATGAAAATGCTTAACACAGGGTACTATTGGCCCACACTACACAAGAATGTTGTTGCCTATACCAGAAAATGTGACAGATGTCAACACATGGGGAGACCAACAAGGTCTGATGAAATACCCTTGTATCCATAAGTGGTAGTTAGTCCCTTTGATAAATGGAGAATGGATTTTGTTGGGCATATTAATCCTCCATCCAATGGGAAATCCTAAATTTTGGTTAGCACTGATTATGTAACCAAGTGGGTAGAAGTGAAAGCAATGACACATGCTCGTGATAATAAAGTTGTTGAGTTCCTGTATGAAAATTTTTTTACTCGGTTTGGAGTCCCAAGAGAGCTTGTTACTGATCAAGGAGCTCAGTTTACATCAAACCTGATCACTGCATTAATGAATGACTACAAGATTAGGCACAAAAATTCAAGCCCTTATCACCCTCAAGCCAATGGTCAGGAAGAGGTTACTAACAGAGAATTGGAGGCAATCCTTACAAAAATAGTACAGTTACACAAGAAAGATTGGAGCAATCATCTTCCAGAAGTAGTTTGGGCCTAAAGGACAACATGGAAAACAACTAAAGGGTTTATCCCTTGTGAGTTACTTTATGGCAAAACTGCCATGTTGCCAATAGAATTTGAGCATAAAACCTTAAGGACTGCTCTTCAGCTTAACATTGATCTTTCAGAAGCTCAAAAGGAACGCCTCCTACAACTGAATGTGTTGGATGAAATAAGGAAGGCTGCTCTGCAACATACTGAAGCTATCCAACAACAAAGGAAAAAATGGCATGATCACCATATCAGAACCAAGCAGTTCTCTGCTGGTGATTGGGCGCTACTATATGACTCCAGGTACTAGGATAATCAAGGTAAACTCAACACTAGATGGCTTGGCCTGTATGAAATTGTGAGTATGTTTGATAATGGTTCTGTTCAATTGGCTACAATTGATCCTATCTAATTCAAGATACTGGTTAATGGACACCGTCTAAGGTTGTATCATAAACCAACATCTAAGGAAGAATTTATGAAGCAGTTTGTTCTGGATGCAGCCACTGATCTTCCTGCAGCAAAAGGCTTTGGTCTTTGTCCTGTAGCTTCTATTTAAACTATGTTGCACGTCCATAATAAAGGTTTTCTTTTTACGAAAACCACTTTCTCCATCACCATCCATCACCATCATTCATTTCATCTTTCTTTTCTACATCACCCATCCTACCGTACCACCTCCGTTTATGATTTCTTTTTCAAACAATCATTTCAGCCTATGCTATGATATCTCCCAACATCCGCGAGCATTTAATACAAGGTATGCGATATTAATTTTATTTGTCACATCATTCATTTATTTCATTTATTCATTTATTACAAGTGTCTATCAGTCATTACTGCTCATTCTTCGCCTATCCTTTCACACATGTGAGGACACATGTCAAATCTTAAGTAGGGGGCAGGGATAATTTGTATCAAAACTTTTTCTTTTGCCAATGCCACATTTGTTAAAAACAATTTTTAAAATTGTACTTCCCAAGAATGAATGCGTGTGTTTTCCCTGATCAACAAGTTAACTGCTTAATTAAGTAGTTTCTAAAAATCATTGCATGCAATTGTCTTTTAATATCATTTTTGGAAAGAAAAGAAAGGTAAACAAGCCAAAAAGAAAAGAAACAGAGCAAAGAAAAAGTGTTTTTCAAATTCTCAAAAGAGGCTAAGTTTTAGGGATTTTAGCAAAGTCAATTTTTTAATATGGGTGGTCAGCTAGTAAGACATGAGGCAGTAGCTTATGAGGCCTTAACACAAGATCCTCAAGTGGTTCAGGCATTCAATATTTGCGGATGGTTGAACTATTTTCTAAGGATAGATTCTTTCAACGAGAAAGCTGCAGGTGAATTTTTAAGAACTCTTTCGGAAGGAGAGGCTATAGTATGGGGTTTAACAGTTGCCATAACAGAGGAACGGATTGCTGAAGTGACTGGGCTTGCAACAGTTGGAGAGAACTTCCCTTCAGGAAGGGATGCTGTCTCTTCCAAGGCATAATTCACATTGCCAAAGGATGGACCCTTAGAAGTTTCAAAGCAAGGATGCAAATGGGTCTCACTGCCTTATCCATATTCAGAATATGCCTCCTTCATAATCAAGTATTTGACTTGTGAAAGACGCTTTTCTTATTTGCATTCCTACCATTTTAAACTGTTAAGTCATATGAGGCACGGATTAGCTGTCAATGTCCCAAATTTCTTGTTAAATCTTTTGGAGCGTAGTGCCTATGAAACTCAGAAGGGTAAGGATAATTCCATCACCCATCATGCCCTTATCAAATTATTAATTGAGCATTTGTTGAGGGATGTATCACCCCTTTCTTGGCAAGAATTTGCTGCCCAGAAAGGACTGCAACCTCCAGAACCTCCCAGAACACTCCCTACTCAGCCCAAGAAAAAGAGAAAGAGAGTTGAGTCTATGAGTAGGGAAGCTGAGCAGGAATCATCTACTCCTGCAGCACCTAGTCCTGTAGCCTCCACACCTGAGCCTTTTACCCAGATAAAAACTAGATCTACTACAAAAAAAAGAAAAGGGGAAAACAAAAATAGGTGAACCATCTAGTGTTGAGCATACCCTAGAAGCAAACCCTCAAACACAAAAGCGAAAACATGCTACCCAGCTTTTTCTTGCAGCAACACCTGTTGTCACCATAGTTTCATCATCATCCTCTCCTACTGAGTTTGAATCCCCTAGGCAAGTTAGAAAGAGGAAAGCTGCAAAATAACCTCTTGTGTCTGCTACATTTCCTAGAAGAGCTTCAACAAGAAAACAAGGTAAAACTACCTCAACACCCGCCCAACTAGAAATTATAATCATTTCAGAGGATTCTGAGGGGCTTGGTCATGAGGATTCTCAGAGTGTATATGAGAATATTCCACGTAGTTCCTATATTATTCTTGAGGAGTTACAAATTGAAACAGAGGGAGTTGAGGAAGTACAACAAGGTTGTAGTGATGAAAGGAGGATTACAAGCCTTAATGATTTGGCTAATGCAGATGAGAGAATGTCAGGAGAAGCACAATCTCCTCCTAGGCAACAAGAAGAAGAACCTGAACAAACTGAGATATTCAATGAAACACCATTACCCTCAGAACCTTGCTGTGCATTGGTTGTGTACAAAATAACATTACTGATTGAGTATTTAGAATATCTTAAAATTGCTTGGAGGCCTGCGACACTTCAAACTCTGAGTTTCTGCCATCTAGCTAAAACTGAAATGCAACAAAGTTTGTGGGAAGAGGAGAAGAAGAAATTAAAGAAAAAAATTGAAAACCATAGACAAGAAATCCAAGAAATAAAGGAGAAAATGAATGACATGATGAAGGTAGCTGGACAAATCATGGAATGTAGACCACCTCCTAGGGTGTATGCAATGTGCCTTAAGGAACATTTTTTGTGGTTTCAATTAATGAGAATTTCTAAAAATCTGGACCCTATCATTCATTCTGCTAAGGAGTTTTATGATGCCTATCAGACAACACCTAATTGGTTAAGAAATTCTTTGTGTGAATTTTATTTGCATGGTTTGTTAATACCTTTTAAAACAAAGTGGAATCCGCTCCTTTACATTGGTGACATTCATTTGAGGTCACTTATGTCTTGGGCGGCTAATGAGATTAATTATGGGAAGCAATTGGAGGATTATGAGGAAGTTGAACGGAAAGAACCTATTCCTTTGAGGCCAGAAAGCTCAGATCCTCAAACATTTCTAAGAACTTGGTTTTCTATTGCATATGGGTTTTATGATCCTGCAGCAAGAATAAAAATATTTGATCTCAGAAAATAGGTATATGATGAATTTAAAGGCCAACCATATTTGTTTTGGAAACTTTCATCTTCCAGAATCCAAACAAGAGGGGAGAAATTGACAGTTGGCCTAAGAAAATTTGAGCCTCATAGTCCTTTGAATTTCAAAGCAGCCATCAAAAGGTCAGAAAGGTATATACAGCTGGGTCTCCAAGCAAGGTTTGAATTGTGGTTGCCATTAACATTTCACCCCCCTATTTTGATGTGGCCACTGTATCCTTATCTAGCCACAGATATTAATGAAACTAATGAAGCTCGCAGGTATGAGAGATGGGAGAATGTCAGAGGCTTCTACTACAAGTTTGGGGCTTCAATGCAACGCCATGCTACTTCTACCGATTTCAGGGAAACAACCAGGAAGGTTAATGCTGGAGGACCAGCATTAGGATAAGTAGGGGGCAAATGATGAGCCCAAAATATGCTCGTAATTTGAATATCATAATGTATTTTTAAAATACCCTTACTCTTTTTAATGGTTGTTTTAAACTCTATGATTATAAACTTTTATCTTAAATCGGGTAGTATCCTATGACAATGCATTCCTATATTCCTATAGCTTAATATCTCCATATGTCTTTATTCATCGCCCTGTTTGACCTCCCAATTGACTGATAGAATACATGTGGTTTTTGGATAAATGAGATGAATTTAATGTGTGTGATTAATGAATGAGTATCATGTTATTATATGCATTCTTTCTTTCGTCTCTGTTGCCATGTGTTCCATAGGTTGTTAAAGTTAGTATGAATGAGTCAATGCACAACAAAACTCGGCCTTGCAAAAAAGCCCATTTCTAGCATGGCATCGAGAAAAATTGTTCCGGTGAGGATTCTCTGTCCGGGTCATTGGGAGGAGATCTAAATGGTCATCAATCTAGGAAGAGTGGAATGCTAGATTCTCTCTAAATCAGTTGAATAGATATGCTTTTATTTATGGAAGTTTGTTCCTCAAAATTAGGAAGCATCTATATCCGCATCTTTCTCTGTTAAGTTAGTTAGTTAATTGCTTTTCTATAAATAAATGTTCCTCCTGTGCGAGTGAACAAATTGGAGAGATTAGACTAGACTAGAGAGTAGAAACAAAACAGAATATATTAAGAGCAATGTTATAATGAGAAATAGAGTTTTGTGTTAGTTTTATTACAAGCAGAGCAACCATGTATATGATTATGATTTTATGAATAAAAGCTGATGAAGTTTTGAGTTCAATTCTTGCATAATTTGGTTGATGCTTGCTAAGGGGGCCCACTTAGTAAGTATCTGTAGTTAGTTGTTTATTTCCTATTGTTTATTAGTTAAAATTTCATTCTAGGAAGTTTCAACACAAACTCAGTCTTATATTGTTCCTGCAGCATAAGGAGTCCATCCCTGTGTTTGTTCCTACAGCATAAGACCAGTTCATGGTTTGTTTCTTAGTATTAGTTGTCATGATTTCTGCTTTAACTAAGTTATGTTTAAGTTGATAAGACTTTGCCTTACGTTCCTGCATCAGAAGTAGAATTACTTACACGCATTTATTTCTAGTAGGTTGTGGCTAAAATTGGTTCTTAGTGCACATACAGTGCCGCTCCATTTCAAGTATACATTCCCTGGTTTGATAATTTAAATGAATGACCATAAGAAGATGTTAGTCACCTACTGGAATGTCCAATTCCCAGGTTAGGTTTTTCCGTGTCTTTTATATCCTTTTATGGGTGACAACCAGCCACCAAAATAGGTTAGGGGTCAAAAGAAATCAAAACATAAAAGCACGTGTTAAAATAAATTTGAAAACTACCTTTTACCCAAACCCAACATTGCTTCTCATGAAAGTGTCACTATTTGGCATTTACAACGTCGCTCTAGTGAACCAGCGTCACTCTGTGGAGAAAACAAAGATGAAAAAGGCATCTCTATACTCACTAGTGTTTCTCTTTGGAGTTTGACCCATCAGCATCAGAGGAAACTAGATAGCATCGCATTTTGAAAATAGAGGTAGCGTCGCTATATAGCAATATTAAAATGATTGTGTCGTTGTTTGACCTCTTCAGTGTCGATGTATCTTAGAAACACAAAAAATAAAAAAATAGCGAAAATGACCAAAAAAACATGTTAATTTCAAGAAATTCACCCTCCTAGCGCCAAAATGTGAATTCTCCTTCTATACCTGTTCAAATATGAACAAACAAGTGGTCATTAGTCAAGAAACAAGTAAGACTAAGCATTCCCTATGAAATTCATCTAAGCACAAGAATATTGAAAACACAATAGAATATCAAGTAAACTATTAATGAAATCCCATTCTAAATGCTCAAACTAGCATCCCATAGGGGGATTAGTGCTCCTTTGGTGTGAAAAGAAGCCCTTGATAAGCTTGATGATAGATTTGATGAACAAAGTATGAAAATGACTATAATCTTGCTAAAATGGATGAAAATATGAAATGCTATGAACTCAAATGGCTATAGTGATTATGCTCTTAGGTGATGGATCCAAATTATGAGAATGATGCCTCTATTTATAGAAGCCAAGAATGGAAGAGTGAACGAGTTTGATGAATGTGGGATTAAAGAATAGAACAATAGCATAATGCCACTTGTCATCATGCTAATGAATCTTGGAGGAAATGTGCTCACACATGTGTTAGCACATTTTGGGAGATGTGATGTGTAAGAAGAATAAATGTCAAGGTGGCTTGTTTAAGAGAATGTGTAAGATTCCATCTAAAGCCAAGGTGGCTTGTGTAAGAGGAGGTGTAAGACCCATTTAAAGCCAAGGTGGCTTGTTTAAGATGACATGTAAGAGATTTTAATGCCAAGGTGGCTCAAGAAAGAGGAAAAAGTCCTTTGGAGGGAAAAGTCAAGTGGGTGGAATATTCCAAGAATATGTCACTTTTTTGAATGAAAATAATGTAATTAGTAAATCAAATAAATTGATTTACATGTGCAACTTGAACAAGGTTGACTTACCCTAGGGTGGAGTCAAAAGCTAGAGGAATGGGGGATTAGTGTTAGAAGTTAATTAATTTAGGATTAATTAACTTAGATGAGATTAGTTGATTTGTGACACATGGTTTAAATGTTTGGGTTTATTTAAATCATATGAGAGGATATTTAGAACTTTAGGATTTTAATTAAATAAAATTGTTTTATTTAATTAGAAGATGAACATTAGGATTTAATTAAATAAAATTGATTTATTTAATTAAAAGAAGAACCTTAGGATTTAATTAAATAAAATTGATTTATTTAATTAAAAGAAGAACATTAGGATTTAATTAAATAAAATTTATTTATTCAATTAAAAGAACATTAGGATTTCATTAAATAAAATTGATTTATTTAATTAAAAGAGGAACATTAGGAGATGATGAAATAATCTGACAAAGTTCATTATCTGATTTAAGGGGGAAATTAATTAAATAAAGATTATTGAATTAATTGGTTAGTGTGGAAATGATTAAGGAAGAATCAGTGTTAGTAAATCAGGATCAAGTGCACGATATCAATCAGGATAATTTGAGTGTCTATATTTTTCCCCTCTTTGAAGCAATGTACCTGCTGTGTTGGTTCAAAGAATAACACTGGTGGCATCAAAAGAAAAAAATTATGATTTTTCAGATGCCCCATTGCTGCCCCAGTGAGAAGGATTACACTATTATACTGCCCCCTCGAGAGATTAGACAAAAAAAATTGATTTTTGGGGGTGATGACGAGAAAAGATGACAAGGCTGCTTCAAGGGGCTAGAAAGGCTCCAAGATGCTGAAAATATGCCAAAACATGAAAAAACGATGTAGAATGAGCCCCAGTCGGGCAGAAATAGTGTCGGGGGAGCAAAACCCTAATTTGATGGCTTAATCGAGGCAAGAAACCCTAATTTTCATGCTTAAATAGGCCTGAAGGGGTCACTTTCCATTCATTTGTGCATTCACACCTTAAGAATTATAGTCATTTGAGCTCTGAACCTTCTATGACATGGTGCAATGAGTGATTCTCTGACTTTTTGAGTGAGTTCACGTGTTCTAGAGACCTCCAGGTGCACAACCGCCAATATGTGACCTAAACCCAACTTTGAATTTTAATTTTTCAGTGCATTTATTACATTTCAAAGAGTGAAAGTCCCTAGCGTCGCTATATGGAAATGCACAAACATTCATTCGGCGGTGCTATAAGATCAAACAATGCCGCTATTGCAAATGGCGATGCTGATGGCAATTTGACATTAAGGGTTAAATTATTAAACAATGATACTTTTGTTAATAGCGACATTGGGATCAATTTGGGATTAGGGTTTGCATTTCAAATAGAGACACTTTCCTTAAAAGTGACTCTTGGATTGATTTGGTTTTAGGGTTCGGTAGTCAAAGGGCAATGCTTGTACAAATGGTGATACTTGAGCCAATTTAGCATTTCCAAAGAGTCTAGCGTCACTATTTGGTGTTTGATAAATGGCAACACTTTTACAAACAATGACACATTCGCTGTTCTGGGGGTGAAAGCTATAAACGGGTTTAGGTATTTTTACAAATTTTGACATTGTGCACTTCATGGGTGCAGGAGGTGATCCAACCTGTGTTTTCACATGAGCAACAACCCTCAGTTTTGAGTGAGCTAGGCACTTTTTTTTGAGATCAGATAGGAGCATTTATGTGAGATTGGTCTGTGGCACATAGGTTATGCACCCATTGTCTGGACCCACCTTGTGATGATGACTATGTTCTGTGAGAGATGGCATAGTGAGACCTCATCTTTTCACCTTTTGACCCGTGAGGCGACTGTGACACTAGAGAATTGATAGTGCATCTTAGAGTTGTCGATACATGGCTCCCGTGTTATTTATGATATAGATGCTGGTGTTGATGCCTGACATGATGTCATGGTGTATGGGGACCTAGTTTTGACTAAGGGTCAGATTGATTTAGAGTTTTACAGGGGTTAGGTGCCAGTTTTTAAATTGATCATTGCTGCCATTGTTTCTAGGCTAATGGCTCTAGATCGATGGGGCAGATTTTTCAACAAAAGATGGGGTTTGGCCTGGGAGACCATGTTGAGGTAGATGACCTTGTTTTCCTGGGGGCCAATGATGCTAGCATCTTTATACCATGATCTTCATGATTTTGCATACTGTAATGGTCGTGTGATTGGCACAAGGGTGACACTTTTGCACATTTGGGTCTGGGATCATATTGTCATTCTCCAACCGATAGTCACCTTGGTGGATACAAAGCCAAATGATCTTGTGGTCTGAGGATATCGGGGCAGAATCACCCTACGACATATAGGACAACTTGATCTTTCTTACTGGTGCCACATTATAAATGATCTATAATCATTCACCTGGAGGCCATGGCTACAGATCCTACATGGTACAATGATTTTCAGTAGTTGTTATATGCTCATCAGACCTGATTGATGCAAGGGCAGGAGCATACCATCATAGAGCGGTATCTACTAGACAAGGTGGCATGTCAGTTTGGTAAGGTTTAGGATAGGCCGTTGGATGGGTATACTACCATTTTTTCTAGATTGTCTTGGGAGCAGACAATCCCAGCATTTAGTGCAGTGGATTCTTGTAGATAGTTGGTTGCTAGGCCATGGGCCTACTGACAAGGACCAGTGGATCTAGAGGTCACACAAGCATATGCAAAGTGCTTTAGATCTCCACTACGGCTGATGGATCTAGTGGCAACACTTCCATGAGGGAGACGTAGGGGGAGGACTACTCATAGAGCACAGGTGGGAGTAGGGGGATAGGATTTAGGGGTACTACCAAGAGATGGGCAACTAGATCAGAAATAGGATCAAACACCACACCAGGCTCAACAGGATCAGCCCCATAAGGTATAACAACCCCATTAGCCATAGGATCCTCAGATTCAGTAGCTACAGGTAGAGGTATATATATGAGTTTGATTGATTCAGGATGATTTGTTCACTTTATTTATGTCTTATGTATGGATGCATTTGATGTTTTATGTATATGCGATGTGATTTTTTATGGATGCGATGTAATTTATGTGATGGATGATTATGATAAGCAAATGTTTATGTATGCAATTTTTTATGGATGTATTTCTTTTTGTATGTTTTGTATGCACTTTTATGATGTATGCAGTACGGACGAAAATGTTTATGTTATGCAAATGACTTCTAAGATTCTTAGAATCTTAGAATAACAAATCTATATTATGTCCTAAATGATAATGCAAAATGGATTATGTGGTTATGAGATGTACGTGATGTCATGATTTCCTATATGTTTATGATGATGATGTATGGATATATGGATGTGAATGTTTATGATATGCAAATGATTTCTAAGATACTCAGACTAATAGATCTATATTATCCTTCGTAACTTAAAATGATTATGGAAAAAGTATGATTTGATATGCAAAGTTCATGATATGCAATGATTTATGATTTACAAATGATGTGAATGCAATGATTTATAAGATACTCAAAATAACAAATCTCTATTATTCTTCATAACTTAAATTGATAATGTAAATGTTATGATACATAATGATCATGATATGTAATGATTATGATATGCAATGATTATGATATGAAATGACTATGATATGCAATGATTATGATATGTAATGAATATGATATGCAATGATTATGATATGTAATGAATATGATATGCAATGATTATGATATGTAATGACTATGATATGTAATGATGAGATGCAATGATTTAAAATATTCAGAATAACAAATCTCCATCATTCTTCGTACCTTAAATGATGATGTAAATTTAATGATGTGTGTATGTTGATGATTTTTGGATGCAGGATGAATGCATTGGTGATGTTTTTTTGGTTAAGTATTATAATACTATGTTAGTGCAGAGAGAAGAAAAAAGAAGTAAGATGATAAAAAGAGGATCCAACAAGTCTATGATCTATCGAGACTTTATTGGAGATAATGATGAGATGATGATGATGTTTTTCTTATCAGATATTAGGGACATAAAGAGCTTACCTTCTTTATACTTGATAACACACATAGATACGATAAATCATAGTCACGGTCATTAAGACTTCATTTAGCACACTTTCAAATACATAAATCACATTGCTTAACCACTATATTAAGGTATTCATCCAAGGTCATTGTATAGTAATTAAGACTACAATAATACAAAATTCTTCATCACATTCATGAGAACTATCAACAAGATCAATGTCCTTCAAGAATTATTGCAATCATTTAAAATCAGTCATAAATTTTAATGTTAAGGATAAATTAAGAATCCTAAATCATGGTTATTTATATATTTATCACAATCATTAATGACTATCCATGTTTTCATTCTCATAGGACTATCATTGTCCTTCCATTTACCTTCTTGGACTGCCCCTCTTATATTCATGTTCTATCTCTTTCATAGGGGTCATTGTATAGTCATCAAAACTGCCTTCAAGGTCACCGTGTAGTTAGGAATTACTTTCAAGGGGGTCACTGTCTTGAATACTTGACTATCTTTTGTGAAGAGATTGTCCTCCATTTTCAGCTTCATGAATGTCTTTTCTTCATGAATGCTCAAGAATATAACCCTTCACTCCTTTCATCATAATGGTTCTCACTATTATTTTTGTATAGAGATTGATACTAATTCATGAGCATGGTTTAAGGTTTCCATTCATTCTTCAAAAACCTGCCATTATTAAAAGTGACTGCCCATTGTGATATTGGTATGATTGTCATTAAAATTTTGCTATGGATATCCCTTTCTACATGAGACTGCATCCTCTTTTCCACTGTAGGTGTTTCATCCTCCATTATGAAACTCTTAACGTATATATTTTTCAATGTTTCATTTTTTCCATATTGAGATCAAAGGTCCTTATCTCCTGGGTAAAAGCACAAAGTTGTGTCACATTTTATAAAGGAAATGACCAATGCTAATCCAAATTTTAAACTTGAATCACTAAAAAGTGGCAAATATGTTTTGAATTTTGAAATGATGTAAACTAGTAAAATATGTATTTTTAGTATATTTTATGTTTTTATATATAAAAATAAAATAAAATTATTTTAAACTAGTTTTTAATAAATTAACACTATAATTTAGTTGTTGATAAAATGCAGAAAAATAAAGTTGCATGAGACATCAAACTTTTTATTATAAATTTTATTTTCTTACTTTCAAATTTTTTTTGTGTATTTATAACTTGAAACTTTAGTGCATGGATATATTGTCTTCCAATTTTGATAAATATGTATTTTTAAATAAATATTAGAATGTGTGTGAATCAAAAAATAGTTGTTTGCATCAAACGCCAACTTTCATATTAAATATTTATCTAAAATGGAAAAAAAATTATACCATATTGAAATAGATTCTTTTATCTAGTGCATCATATATTTTTCAATTGTTTTTAATAAGTTTTAGTATTTTTCCTTGTTATATTAATCAACCTAATATTTTGTGCTGATAACCTAATTTTAGTAAAAATAAAATATAAAATATAAATAATAATTAAACTATTAAAATAAATATATTTTTGAAAACTACACTTATGGAGCTACAAAAGGGTATTTTTTATATTTAAAAAAAAATGTTATTTACATTAGCAAGAGTTATTGAAACTTCAAGTTTTTTCAAATACATTTTTTGGTAAATTGGACTCAAAGTGGTGCTCCATTTATTTTTAGCCAACAATTTTAGTTGAAAAAATTGTGGAAGTATCTAACTTAGCTAGAATGAATCTTACTAAATCATATGCTTGACAAAAATTGATTTTTAGTTAGAAATACTTAAATTCAATTGTGCTAATAAGTTGGATGAAAGTGTGACACAACTTTGTGCTTTTACCCTCCTACAAGTTTGTATAAAGTAGGTGAAATATATTTATTATCACGAGGTCTATCAATAAACCTTTTTGTAACATTAAATGAATATCAAGAACTTCTCTATTCTTTATGGATACCATGGGAAATATATATGGTTATATACCTTCAAAGAGACCATTATAACTACCTTATAAACAATCCAAAAATAGACATCAAGACAACCCATAGAAATTTTCTTGGCATGGCATTCATGATGACATTCCATCACCATGAAATCACATTTCTTTGAGGAAGTTTTTGAAACAGTTTACTGCCTTGTCTACACTTTTAATTAAACAAAGAAACTAATGAAAGTGATTAAAAACTTCATATTTTTTTGTTTCATTTCGAGATGTTGACATCAGAAAGCCCTAGCGATGTTCATGGCATGATGGACCATGGAGTTGTTGCAGTAATAGCCAATTCTGATCCTTTGGAAGAGGTATGTGATAGATTAGTAAATTTGACATTATATTTGCTCTTCTATGGTCTATTATTGAAAATTTTCATGATACTTGTATGTAGTTTAATTGCTATCTTGATGGTTGCTATAGGTTCTTGTCACTCCATATCGTCGATGTGTTACTGTTGTGGATGAGTGTGGTGATTATTTGTTTGCAATAAGTGATTATTTTGTTATACGCCATTCCACAATTCAATTTCTATATATTAATCTCTATACTTCTTATTCTATCAGTTGAAGCTCCATATGAGTGAAGAGAGGAGGCCTAGTGAGAACATTTGAAACACAAAAGAATCAACAAAAAATAAATCCAACTGATTGTTAAAGGAAACACATAATCTATTTCCTTGAACCCCTAGTGGGAAATGACTATTTATAAGGGTCGTTTGTTGTATGCCTATGTGGCATTTTTGAACATATGTTTTGTACTATCAATATATGTGACATTTTATGTCCATATGTATTTTTTGTAGTAATCCTATATAACTTTATTGGATATATTGTATACTTTTATCAACATATATCTTTGTCTAGCCTTATAACTTTTTTATTAATGCAAATCTTATTTTACCTTGACTTTTTCAACATGAGGATTAAGTAAATCCTATATTTGATAGCTACTCTTGAATGATGTTATCATGTGTATTGTGTAAATTTTATTCTTGAATGTTGTAGGCATGGGTGTTGTTTATATCTTGTTCTTGATTGTTATTATTGAATATTCACTGATTATTCATCTAATGCTTAAATAATTATAGATGGTTTTTATTACATTCAATTTTTCACATGTGCCTATAGCTTTCTGACATTCATGACAAATGTTACTGAGTAGAAATTTAATTATCTAAACACTCCTAGAGTTAAGGCTAATAAACCTGTTAGCTTCTTTAATAAACTATTTATCCTTCTTCTTAAGTAGGCCAATAATGCATTTCTATATGAGTGTGCCTTTCATGTGTATACTATTGACTTACGTGTATTCGTACTTTGTGACTTACATGTATACAAGTGAATACTTTGTGACTTATGTTTATTCATATGTATACTTCACGACTTACGACTTATTACTTACATGTATTCAAGTGTATACTTTACAACTTATGTATATACTTTGTGACTTACATGTATTCTAATGTATTCTTTGCAACTTACTTGTTTTCATGCATATACTTCATGACTTATGTGTATGCTTCACTTATTCATGTGTATGCTTCCTGCTTCATGTATCATGTGTATTTATGTGTATACTTCATGTATGTTAACAAATAGATTGTCCTCTTCGAATAATAAGATACAATAACTCAAATATGCCTAGAAATGAAGGCAAGTCAGTTACCAACAACTCTAGAGATCGCTATTAAATTGGAGATCTTCCTCTAAATTTTGGAGGTATAGCTCCCTCTTATTATCTTCAATGAATTGAAAGAATTGGAAATGAAAATGATGTTTGCTTTTAACCAGAAAGAAGAAAAGGCCAAACCCAATTTCAAGAAGAATCCCGTTATCAAATGCAAGATACAAAAAATAAAATACTGGCACAAAGACCAGCTTAAGTTGTAAACCACGGGGAATTAAAACAATGAACTCAATAATATCTTACAATGAAATCTATCATGAAGAAAATTGTATCACTTATAGAAAGATAAGATACTGCATTAAGACGCTCTCAAACACAAAGATTTAAGAACCTAGATCAACTTCACAAACTAAATGCACAAAGAAAAATAGTGATTTTATTCACAATAATAGTAGCAAAGTCTAAAATAATATTGAGCTTTCAAAAATGATGTATCACCCCCAGATTAACAGAACACAGATCAGTTACTGCAATCCCACAACCTTCAAAGAGGCTCCCATTTCACAACAAAAAGATCCCCTGTTTTTCTTCAAATTACATATTTATAATTTCTTTTCCGACCTTTTGGTTTTCTTCTCAGTAAATGATTTTTTAAAGTTAGTGGAAAGAACCCTTTTTTCTCGAAAGTTAACCAAAACCATTCCCATGTGATACTTTGAAAGAATAGTTAAAAAATGAAATCAAATGTTCAAAACCACATGGCTATTGCTAACGCTTTCGCAATCGTTCTCTTGCATAACTCATTTTAGTTGCAAAGAAACTCATTTTCCCTAGAAACTCTTGTAACTATTTCTTAAAGGATTTTCTTTATTAAGTTCCTCCAATCATCCAATGCTCTATGCTTGATTAACTTCCCTTCAACATGTTCCTTCATCTCATCACACCATATGTAATAATTAGAGGAGTCTCCCTACAGTCGCTGCCTTGTAATAGCCAATAATAGATTAATTTCTTTGAAACCCATTCAATTGATTTTCCTCTTTTTGATGACTCACATGTCTTCGTAAAGAATATATATTCGATGCAGCTAACTCATTTGTGAACCTTGGATTTTTCTAAAATCAATAGCTTCTTGATTTTTCATTACTTTCCATAAACCATTATTATCATTGTTAAATTACCTAGGTTGCTGGTGTTACTAATTTTTAGTTGCTTGCTCAAAATTAGTGAAGTTTATTTGCAGGGGTATAAAATTTTGAGTCATTCAATGAATCCTTACTTTCAAAATGAATAAGTAAACTTGTTTGTTGATTTGTTCAAATCATTCAAACCATTTAGGATAAATTGTTGAACAGTACAAACAAACCAATAAACAAACTTCACTTAGAAAGGAAAAAATTAGAAGATTGAAGTGAAATGCTGAATTATTTTTCTGCAAAATGTTTATCATTGCTGATTATCAAAAAGACATTGCAGATTTAAAAGAAAAAGTCATTCGTTTTGATTACAGAACATGTGTTCTAAACAATTTCTATTTTATTGTTTCAAATTATGAAATTGGAACAAACTTAGATTGTTGATCATAAGACATTTCATATCATGAATAATTCATTTATTAAGAGATATGTTTCAGTGATCCCACACAAGCCGTGGGTAGACTAAGTTGACTAGATTCAACAAAAACTACAAACTATACAACTGAAGAACAGTTAAAGAAAAGTAATATGAGAAAGGAGGTCATGTTCGTCATTGCCTTGAGGGCTGGTGTAGGGTTGATCCCACAAGTTCTTCTCGATCTTCAGTCTCTTCAATCTATAGCTCCTCCATTGCTCCTGAGCTCCCGAACCTGTAAGTGTTTTAAAAAAAAATTTAGAGCTTAGGTCATGAGATCCTAAAACATGTTCAGTTCAATAGAGATATGATTCACACTCATTATTAAATCAAATCAACTTAGTCAAAAATCCACGAGATAAATGAAAGAATTGCCAGGCCAAATCATCAAAAGGAATAGTTGAATCCATTATTTTTTACTCACTTGTTTGTTTCATGTGCAAAAATAGGAAATGTAATGTTTTTGATTATTTCTTTTCAAAATGAGTGGGGTTAAATGTGGCTCCCATAAGGGTGTAGTCCAACTCATTAAAAAGTTGTCCAGTAAATCATCATGAGATCAATATGGTGTTTTATAAATTTATGAGAATTATCTCATATTTAAGAAATGATTGCATCATTTAAGTATGATATCAAAGGCACGATCAATTGTATTGATACAAGAAAGTAAATTATTTGATTTGAAGAACAAGTAAATCAATCTAGTAAGCAGTAAGAATCATATATAGAATCAAAATGTTATCATACATTGTCCGAATTGAAGCTTTTACCAGTCATTATTTAATCATCTGTTGCAACTTTTAAGAGGTATTACATAATTACAAATGGAGAACCCATCATTTCAACATGATGGGAATGTAAAGGAAATAGCAGGAGTTTTCAAGCCACGCCCAGATTATGAGAAATTATGCAAAGTGAATATTCATTATTCTATTTGTTTTTAGAATCAAATATATGTTCTATTTGTAGAGAGATGAAATACAGACCAGCTGCAGCCATGGTTCACAAAGGGTTTTTAGTTTTTACAGAAATACACATATTTGTTATGGTGGTCTACCCATGAAAGATTGATACACAGAGACAAAGAATATTTATTCTTGTGTTCATATTTTGTAGGTTAAATGGAGGAGGTGAGTTTTTTAACTTACCCAAGGTTTCATTTGTAGAGAAACTAAGCCATTATAGATATTTTCTCCAAAAGAAGCCCGACTTGAAGTTTACTCATGGTGGCCATAGGTAAAAGAACACAAAAATGAAAGAATATAAAAAAATGCAGATGGTCATGCCCAATAAAGCCTCAAAAAGCTTTCGAAATGGAGTTTAAAAGCAGATTTGTGACTAAAAATATATTTACTTCCTTTAAAAAATTTATTCACTTCCTAATTAGGCCGTGGCATTTTTATGCCTTAAGTTTTTAAATCTTAAAAAATATCCTTAAAGGACTTAAGTATTTTTATTTTTGACTTGTCAATTACTTTTGCATTGCATCCAAAATGTAAATCTTTTATTTGAAATGATTATTATAAATCATTTTAAGTAAAAGATGTGTATTAAATGCAAAGTTGAATTCAAATGTAGGTCAAGACTTTATTTTTGCATTCTATTCTAAACTTGTAAATCTTTATTTAAATCATAAATATAAATCATTTCAAATAAAAGATATTTGAATGCAAAATAAAGTGCTTTTATTACTTTCTCAAGGACTTTGTCAAAGGGAGTTCATAATGGAGTTTTAAAAACTTGCATGAATCATGGAGATGATTGAGGAATCAGTGCCAACACATGGAGGAAAATCAGGAGTTTGGAGCCCCTAATTAGGGGTTCAATATTTAGTTTTGAGTTCCTTTTGACTTGACTTGACACAAGGAGTGAAATCAGGTATATGAAATCTTGTTATATTCAGTTTTGAGCCTGATTTGGAGGGGTTTTCATTTGCATACGACTCACAAAGTTGTTGAAATTTTCACAACTCTTGGTGGAGTTAGGTTGCAATTTCATGCCTTTTTTTGAGGAGAAGGTGGACAACACATCAGACTTTTGGAGCCAAGATTCAAATTCGAATTTTGGAGACTTTTCCTATAAGTCTATCTTCTCTCTCATTTCTTGGTTAGTTCTTGGTTTGGAGATTGCCGAGGCAAATATTTCTTGCTTTGTAACTCATTAGTTCTATAGATTTGTAATGGAGATAATCCTTATTTCTCAATAGAAAGCTTGTTTCCTTCACGTTATCTCTTTGTTGTTTAGTATTTGTTGTGAGTTATAGGATTAAATTTTGAATTCTTTCATTATTTTATCAATTCCTCCAATACTGGATGCATAAGATATCATGTCACAGTGCAGGTCTTAATTTGTGCTTTCATCCTCTTGCATAAGAATTTGTGAAAACATCATTGTTTTCCTTCTTCCAAGCATAGGTTCAAGCCTTATGCTAGAATAATTTTTGTAGAAATAAATCTCTGTGTTGTGAAATTACAAAACTTGTTTTGAGTCTTTTGTGAGTATTATCAGTTTTAAAATCATCTTCATAGTTGGTGAATCACCTTTTTCCTGGTTTTTATTTTATGCATAATCCTTCTATCTCTTTTCCATTGTTTCAAAAATTAGTTTTGCAAGAAAATCCAAAGGGATCCAGTCCATAATCTAGAGGTCTACCCTCATATAGGATACCCACAGCCTGAGAGTAGTCCCATGTTGCACAATATTCTAGGAGTTTTTTCAACTCTGCATCGGGTGAAAATCCTTGTGTCAATAGCTGGAAAGTTTCTAAAAGTCCTTTGAATATACTTGTTTTGGGTTATCTAAAAATCAGCTTCATATACATTAGTGAAATATGAGATTTGAAAGACTTCCTTTGATCTCCATATTGCTTACCATTCAGTAACTGATTTGAAATTTACAAGATTTCAAATGCCTCTGATATGTCTCAGTCCTTTTGTGCTTCGACATGTATTGGTTACCATCTTTTTCTTTTATCCCATGCAAAGCCCATTATATCAACAAAATTTTCATGTCTGGATGAACACATGCTTTCTCTGCCTCAAATTATCTATCACCTTCAAGTTTCTTCTTCATGAAATGCCATTGAAGGTGAAGTATACAAAATGACCCATGCTTAGGACACATCAAGCTTTTCAAAGCACAATATTTGGACTTCGTAGGCTTAACACTTGCATCTTAACATGATAATAATATTCTCCAAAGTATCTCTTGTGTTTGCAACCTTGCAAAGGGAGATTTGCATTTATGTTTATCCTCAAAAGAGAGTAACTCACGTGCTTACATTTGAGGAATGCACCTGTTTGGAAAGTCCATTTCAACAACCCACGATCACATTTCATTCAATGATAAATACCCTTGATGATTGTTGAACGTTCTCATTCAAATGAGCATCAATGAATTCGATTGAATTATCCATAATCTTGAATGCCTCTCAAGTTCCTTAGTAGGGATTTGGAAAACAATAGATGTGACTGATGTCGCTATCATAAGCTCCATAGCCTATATATATGCATTGCATTCTGGGTAATTATTTGTATATTTCATTTAAAGTAGCTTGTTGACTACATGGGTTCCTCCTCATTTAGTTTTTGTGGTGAGGAAGACTTTTTGATGTCTATTGGAACTTGAGTGGGGAGTTTCATGGTTCTATTGAAACACCGCCTAACACTTTAGATGGCAAGGCGGTCTTTTCACTAGTTCATGTAACTATCCAAAACACTGCCTTATTTTCAAAGCCCGTACAATACGCCGCCTAGACTTAAGTCATAAATCAAATGAAAACAATGAAGTATATGGTTGAGATCGAACAATGTTGGGCAGCCTTCAGTTCAAGAGCATGATTAACTGCATCTTCACCCCTTAGATATATGATTTCATAATGCTAAAATGAGAAACAATATGACTCCTGATCTAAATTGTCACTGTAAAGGATTATGATTATGGTTGTCACCATAGGGCTCAATTCTGGTGCCAAACAATATTCTTATGCTTACTTTATTTGATCATGTTGTATAACCTTCTTAAAATAAGCATTACTACTATTTGGATAAAACTACGAACAATCTTCTCGCTAAACTCTTTGTTGATTTAACACAAGACATTCATGATTGATATGATAATCATTTTCTCCAAATTAATGAATAAAATGAGCCATTGTGTGCCACCATTATCTGTCACATGATTGTCTACAACAAATTGAAATAAAATTTGCCTTTACCTTCTTTCATGGAAATTCAGACAAGAAAAAATTAGTTACATATAAGATATGGTCAACAATGCTTTCCTGAGGTAACCAATATGACATTCTGAATGAGGGAAATTTCAAAAATTTCTAGGACAAGAAAAAGACCAATAGTGGCTCTGTCTAGGGAATGCATTTTCTATGGAAATGTAGAGAACTCCAACATCTATGGTATAGATCAATGCTAAGTCTATTGGGCTACAGAGTCAGGGGAAACAAAAAAGGAGAACACAACCCAAAACCAAAACCAAACCAAAAACCTGGGAAATGAAAAACAAGCTAAGACACCTATATGCACTCGGACTAGGTGCAACACACCCAACTTCCAAAAAGACTAAGAAAATCCATTTACTAGTTGGGAAAAATAGATTCCAGCATGAGACAAATATTTATACCATGAAGTGCCTACAAACTCAACAACATACTGAGAAACATGCATGTGAAATTGAGATTGATGAATGATAAAAGCTCACTGAAATATGTGCCAAACAACCACCTTTCATCAAAAACTTTTGAATATTCTTGTAAGCCTTCCTGAATATCAATCATATCTTTAACTAAAATAAGATTTGAACCAAATCCCTCTAAAGGAGACTAAAAAGGCATATCAAGAAAAGAATCCTTGTTGATCTTGGTGGAAAATTCACCTTCTCTCTCTTGAATTGACTCATGTTTTCTTAGAGGCAACTGTACATTTTCAGATTTGTTGTTCAAATCATCTTCTTCCTCAACCTGCAAATGAGATTGAACAACTTCCTTTCCACATGGAAAATATTCACTAGGAATCTTTAAATATCCACTTGAAATGTGAGTAGTATGAGGCTAAACATTCTTGTGAACATCACTCTTCCCATGCTCATTTATGCAACCATTTTTCATTACATCCATTTCTAAATTAGATTTAAAAAGAGGAGACTCAAGAACAGCATCATTTCTAACCTATTCTTACAGCTCGTCTTCATGATTTCGTGGAGGATCCTCCAACTTTGTATCATTTGGAAGAATATCTGATGCTTTAGATTTCTCATAGGCTGCAATTGAAGTTATTAGACAACCAACATTTGAATAAGAAGAAATAGTATACTCTTCATCACTTGAATCACTTGCAGATTCATCTTCATCGCTTTCATAATGCATACTATATACATAAGCCCTTCTTTTGATATTTGAAGCATTTTGAAAATTTCTTGAAAAAAAGTTCTCATCAAAAACTATGAAATTTGTGCATTCGAATGAAGAAGAAGACATCTATTTTACCTCTTGTGGCTGCAATTGATTAGGAATCTTTTCAACTTTCTTTACTTTCTAAATCTCGAATAATATTAAGTCATCTTCAATATGAACAACCTCTTGTTGTGCAACTTCCATGTCACTTACCTTGCTTCACTTCAGGAGAAATCCAACATTTGTGTGTAGTTTTGCAATAAAAATGACCAACTGAATCTCTTTGCTTGGTTGAATATTATCGAGAATTCTCATTAAGCAAAGGTTGAATCGATCTATAAAATCCCTCATAAGTTTGTCTTCTCTCTTTTTAATGTTGAAAAATTGAGATAAAAGCATAGCTACATCAACTAGATTCAAATCTTCTGAGAAATTTATTCTTCATGTTGTCCCAATTAGTGATGCATCCCGTTTCTAAAGACTAGAACCAATGTGCAGCAAATCCAATGAGGGATTCAGCAAATAACCAAAAAAATACATTTTCTTCATTTACCCCCAAGATTCCATAGGCTACGGTGAAGGCTCTCGACAAATATGCTCAAAATCAATGACTCTCAACCCAGTTTAGTACTAGTATCAATTTGTTAACAGCTCTAAAAAGAACACAATTGCATTTGTGGCTTCTCTCTGAATTTTGGAGGTACAACTCCCTCAAAGGATATGCAACGAATCTAACCAAACTAAATAAACACGGGTATGCTTTTAACCAGAAATCAGGAAATACAATAGATGCTAGTTCATAAATATGAAACTAACCCGAATTCGTAAACAATAGCCATAAATGATCAACATAAAGGTTGAAAAGACCTATGACTATCTCATCAAAGGAAATAAGATCATAATGTAATAAATGGACACCATAAAGCTTCACAAAGAAGACATAACTCTATCACACGCACAACACAAAGATCAACATAATAAGCATCTCATTAAATCCACAAGTCAAAGATTATGAATTATTACAACATGAAATAATGATCAAATCCCTCTCGAAAACACCACAAAGTGTATCTGGGGGCATTGAGCAAGAAAACTAATCTTTTTTTCACCAACGACCGCCGAATAACCTTTCACACAAACAAATAATTAATGGAGCCTTAAGAGAAAACCATATGATAGCATGTGTAGACTACCAACTAAGGATGTGATTAAATGTTGGTTTCAAATCAGCCGTTAATTCAAACAAAGCTATCATCCCACCAAATCTTAGA
>VCHN02000694.1:0-31713 GCA_007115665.2 Sequoiadendron giganteum
TATATATTAATTGGTTTGGTCCCTTTCTCTTCACAACAAGCTATATATCAATCGGGTTCTTGCATATCTTGAGGTTATTTAGAAATCTCATTGAAAATCCCAAAAAAATTCATAAAATGTTCATCAAAAAATCCAAAAACATTTGCAAAATCATGTACAACTAAAATCCAAAAACATTCAAAAACTGTAAAGTCAAAATCCAAAACATCCGGAAAACATCAAAATCCCTAAAAAGGTTGAAAATCAAAAATCCAAAAAATAGCCCCCTATCAAACTATGTCATCTTTGAGCTTCAACGTAGGCAAGGCTATCTTTGATCAGCCCCCGAGACACCCTAGGTTAGTCGTTTAGGATTCTATCATAATAAAATGACTTTCGATCACCTGTGCATTTCTCTCATTGTAAATAAGTCAAGTCGGTTGAACTACGTGGTCTCTATATGTATAACGTAGGCAAGGCTTATCTTTGATCAGCCCCTAAGGCCCCTAGGATAGGTCTTTTAGGTTAGGTTCTTGGTCAAAATATTGAAAAACCCCAAAACATTCAAATATCAAAAAATACGAAAAAATATTAGAAAACATTCAAAAGTACTAAACATCCTCAAATAATCGAAAACCAAAACATTCACATAAACTTTCAAAAAAGACCAAAAACAACCTCAAAACTTAGAAAATCCAAAAATATTGAAATATTCCAAAAAACCCAAAACCATCCATCCCATTTCTCTTTCACTCGCAACAAACCTTCACCCATAATAAATTGAGCATCACCTTCAACCTTTGGTAAAGCAAGTAGAAAGAAAGTGTAGAAAGTTGTAAAGTGCAAACCTAAGTGTCAAAATCTAAAGTCTAGATCATAGTTAAATGCATCAGTGAAGTTTGTATCAACCCCTTTTCATAAAGCTCATCATCATCCTAACATCAAACAACCATCTGATCAACATGTCCTAGGATGTATCCTTCCTACAATGGGAATCAATATCAGAAATCAACTTAGCTATATTTAATTAGCCAAGAGATATAGATAGCACTGACTATTTATCTTTGATCTTTTCTTGTGATTTATTTTAAATGACCTATTCTGAGGACCTCTCGATGATTTCTATCAAATTATTTAGAGAGAAAGGAATGGGGCATTGATCATGATCTTTCATTTTTTGTGCTTGTGGGTACTCTTGTAAGATAATCTTGGTGCATACTTGCTTAGTTGTTTGTAGGAAAGTTGTTTGGAGTATGTTGTTGACTATTATGTATTCTTTGGTCCAATATATTCTAAACTCTTGAAATACATTCCAACGAGGTTTCTATATGTCAATATGTGAATGAGAACTATCCTATATGTTTTCAATGTCAAATTACATTACACTAGATACAACGTCATCTTGGTTATTAATACCTTGATGCATCGTGTCTATGTGTTATATCAAACAATAAGGAACAACAAAAAATCCCAATCCCAATATGTGATAACCTCATCATCATGCATTCATCTTACATCTTGTATTGTCTTGTCCCCATCTCTAATAAAGTCTCGATGGATTATGGACTTGTTGGATTTTTTGAAATAATCATCAAAATAAATGGTCGGTCCATTCTTTATTTGTTCTATCTTCTCTCCGCACTAACCTGGTATCATCAAATTCAACAAAAACATCATCAAATGCATCTATCCTGCATCCACAAATCATCATCATACATGCATCTCATAATCATACAATAATCGTAAAACATCCATCAACATAATCATTGCATATCGCATCATACATTTTGCATCATCATTTATGTTGTGCTAAATAATATAGATTCTTTATTCTTAGCATCTTAAATCATTGCATATCATACATGCATTACATATAGTATAAGAATTTTCATTATCCATCCATACATCTATATGCATACATCATCATCTCATCATAAAATTGCATAGAAAATATGCAAAAATAAATGCATCCATAACATTTTCATACATGATCACAGCATAACATTTTCATACATGATCAAATATAAGCACATCCTTGCATCCATATATCATCAGCATGAAATCAAATGAACACATCATATCAAATCCGTATTATATATATCAAAAATGGAATGTCATGGTACAAAATTTGGATCAGTGTATGCATATCAATCATAAGTACATTATCCACAAGGCTATTAAAAATGAGCCCATGAATTTATATTTTTATCAAATAATCGGGTAACAAAATATCAAAAAGTGTCTATGCATAGGAAGCTAGCCCTGATGTTTGATCCCCTCTCTGACCTACCTCTTTGGTTGCTCCTCATCTCTTAGACATGCATCACTATGCTATGAAAAGTAAGGCTATCTAAGTGCCTATGGTACATCCTAGTGGTAATGCATCCTATAATATGTGGCATTTTTCATGACCTCTCTATACAATATCATTAAGACTATCCTGCCCTATGTTGCTGCTCTCATGGCCTCTATTTGGTGACGTTGACCAATCTCATGATCACTCTCAGCAGTCATAGCTTGTAACTATTTCCTGTCCTGGTATCTCTCTATAGTCATGGACACCACCTATTTTCTGGCTTAGTCCCGCTCAACAGTAATAGTCACAATCTACTGGCAGGCCTAATCCTGATATGAACCCCTAAACCTGCAAATGCACAAGAGCAACAAAATACATTAGTTTGTTAGATCAAATGCATGTCATCAAGTATGAGAGATTCCCCATAAAATCCATCTATTCAAATTGAATTAGGAAAATGAAGAACACAATAAACTTGAAACAAAACAGATTCAATCCTAATTAAGCTAATAGCATGATGATCTTATGGGGGAATTGGTGCCAATGGAGTGTTGAAATTGGCCCTTTCCCAATTCTTAAATAGCAATGGTGTGTAAATGAGAAATGGTCAAATATCCAAAGAGATTTGAGCATAACCTTGTTGCAAATCTTGAAAGATGATGAATAGTTGATGGCAATAGGCAAAATTGGCTCTCAAGTTGAAGAGAGTAACTTTGCATATGATTGTGGATGATGATGGATTTGAGTATAGTAAGTCTACTCAAATTGTGGATGATTGAATGAGAGGAAGAGTCTCTCATTTATAGATTCCAATCTTGGAAGAATGAATGAAAATAAGCAATGTGGGATCATTCAACATCTAATGGCCAAGTGCCACTTGTCAAGATGTTAATGGTTGAGGAATGACCACATTTTGGTCAATGTGCATGATAAATGCCATTGGATTCCAATTTGAATTTGTGAGATGACATGTTGGGGTGAGAGAAGAATGGAGTTAATGTCACTTGGCTCAATGCACAAGGACATGTAAGAGGCATTGAATGCCTTGTTGGAAGGACCAAGCCCATTTGAATTGAAATTGAGGGAATATTCCCTTCTGATGTCATGTTGAGAGAAAATAGAGAATTAATAAATCAAAGTAATTGATTTATTGTGCAAGTTGCATTCTCTAGAAGATTTTAGTGAGAGGGATTAACTTAATCAAATATTTGATTAATTTAATGAGGAATTAGGAGATGTGACAATTTAGACTTAAATTTATGAATTGATTTAAATCAAATTGAGAGGAAATGATTAATTAAATAAATGATTTTGGTTTATTTAACTAAGGAGGAATATGTTAGATTAAATTAGATATTGTTTTAATTTATTCAATTTAATAAGAGGACTTTAGAAATTTAATTTAAATAAAATGAATTATTTAAATGAATAGAGAAAGATGATTAAGTAAATTAAATTGATTAATTTAATCACCAGAGGAGAAAGACCTAATTAAATAAATAATGATTTATTTAATTAAGGGATGAAAGGTGTTGATATGTTGAGAGTATGATTCAAGATGAACCGATGCTAGTAAAATCAGCTGCATGTATATTTTACATGTCTACATTTTGCCCCTCTTTGAAGCAATGTACTTGTTGCATTGATTCAAAGAATAAACTGTTGTGATCAAAGGTTCAAAATTTCTCGATTTTTTAGATACCCCACTATTGCCCTAGTGAGAAGAATTATGCTGGTATACTGCCCCCTCGAGAGATCGAGCAAAAATGTATGATTTTCCGATTGAGATCACAATAAAATGTGTGGGGAGTGGTTCTATTGATTAGAGGATGAAAGATAATTCTTTGATGTGAACCCCTCTAGTACCAAAATGTGAACCCCTAAACCTACAAATTGACAAGAACAACAAAACACATTAGTTTGTTAATCAAATGCATGTAATTAAGTATGAGAGATTCCCCATAAAATCCATCTATTCAAACTAAATTAGGAAAATGAAGAACACAATAAACTTGAAACAAAACAGATTCAATCCTAATTAAGCTAATAGCATGATGATCTTATGGGGGAATTGGTGTCAATGGAGTGTTGCAATTGGCCCTTTCCCAATTCCTAAATAGCAATGGTGTGTAAATGAGAAATGGTCAAATCTCTAAAGAGATTTGAGCATAACCTTGTTGCAAATCTTGAAAGATGATGAATAGTTGATGGCAATGGGCAAAATTGGCTTTCAAGTTGAAGAGAGTAACTTTTCATATGATTGTGGATGATGATGGATCTGAGTATAGTAAGTCTACTCAAATTGTGGATGATTGAATAAGAGGAAGAGTCTCTCATTTATAGATTCCAATCTTGGAAGAATAAGTGAAAATAAGCAATGTGGGATCATTCAACATCCAATGGCCAAGTGCCACTTGTCAAGATGTGAATGGTTGAGGAATGAGCATATTTTGGTCAATGTGCATGATAAATGCTAGTTCAAATTTAATTTGTGAGAGATGACATGTTGAGGGGAGAAAAATGGGTAATGTCACTTGGCTCAATGCACAAGGACATGTAAGAGGTGAATGCCTTATTGGAAGGACGAAGCCCATTTGAATTTTGAATTGAAATTAAGGGAATATTCCTTGATGCCATGTTGAGAGAAAATAGAATTAATAAATCAAAGTAATTGATTTATTGTGCAAGTTCATTCTCTAAGATTTTCTCAATTGAGAAGGTTAACTTAAATCAAGATTTGATTAATTTAATGAAAATTAAAGGAGATGTGACAATTTAGACTTAAATTTATGAATTGATTTAAATCAAATTGAGAGGAAATGATTAATTAAATAAATGATTTTGGTTTATTTAACTAAGGAGGAATATGTTAGATTAAATTAGATATTGTTTTAATTTATTCAATTTAATAAGAGGACTTTAGAAATTTAATTTAAATAAAATGAATTATTTAAATGAATAGAGAAAGATGATTAAGTAAATTAAATTGATTAATTTAATCACCAGAGGAGAAAGACCTAATTAAATAAATAATGATTTATTTAATTAAGGGATGAAAGGTGTTGATATGTTGAGAGTATGATTCAAGATGAACCGATGCTAGTAAAATCAGCTGCATGTATATTTTACATGTCTACATTTTGCCCCTCTTTGAAGCAATGTACTTGTTGCATTGATTCAAAGAATAAACTGTTGTGATCAAAGGTTCAAAATTTCTCGATTTTTTAGATACCCCACTATTGCCCTAGTGAGAAGAATTATGCTGGTATACTGCCCCCTCGAGAGATCGAGCAAAAATGTATGATTTTCCGATTGAGATCACAATAAAATGTGTGGGGAGTGGTTCTATTGATTAGAGGATGAAAGATAATTCTTTGATGTGAACCCCTCTAGTACCAAAATGTGAACCCCTAAACCTACAAATTGACAAGAACAACAAAACACATTAGTTTGTTAATCAAATGCATGTAATTAAGTATGAGAGATTCCCCATAAAATCCATCTATTCAAACTAAATTAGGAAAATGAAGAACACAATAAACTTGAAACAAAACAGATTCAATCCTAATTAAGCTAATAGCATGATGATCTTATGGGGGAATTGGTGTCAATGGAGTGTTGCAATTGGCCCTTTCCCAATTCCTAAATAGCAATGGTGTGTAAATGAGAAATGGTCAAATCTCTAAAGAGATTTGAGCATAACCTTGTTGCAAATCTTGAAAGATGATGAATAGTTGATGGCAATGGGCAAAATTGGCTTTCAAGTTGAAGAGAGTAACTTTTCATATGATTGTGGATGATGATGGATCTGAGTATAGTAAGTCTACTCAAATTGTGGATGATTGAATAAGAGGAAGAGTCTCTCATTTATAGATTCCAATCTTGGAAGAATAAGTGAAAATAAGCAATGTGGGATCATTCAACATCCAATGGCCAAGTGCCACTTGTCAAGATGTGAATGGTTGAGGAATGAGCACATTTTGGTCAATGTGCATGATAAATGCCATTGGATTCAAATTTGAATTTGTGAGATGACATATTGGGGGGAGAGAAGAATGGAGTTAATGTCACTTGGCTCAATGCACAAGGACATGTAAGAGGCATTGAATGCCTTGTTGGAAGGACCAAGCCCATTTGAATTTTGAATTGAAATTGAGGGAATATTCCCTTTTGATGCCATGTTGAGAGAAAATAGAGAATTAATAAATCAAAGTAATTGATTTATTGTGCAAGTTGCATTCTCTAGAAGATTTTAGTGAGAGAGATTAAATTAATCAAAGATTTGATTAATTTAATGAGGAATTAGGAGATGTGACAATTTAGACTTAAATTTATGAATTGATTTAAATCAAATTGAGAGGAAATGATTAATAAAATAAATGATTTTGGTTTATTTAACTAAGGAGGAATATGTTAGATTAAATTAGATAATGTTTTAATTTATTCAATTTAATAAGAGGACTTTAGAAATTTAATTTAAATAAAATGAATTATTTAAATGAACAGAGAAAGATGATTAAGTAAATTAAATTGATTAATTTAATCACCAGAGGATAAAGACCTAATTAAATAAATAATGATTTATTTAATTAAGGGATGAAAGCTGTTGATAAGCTGAGAGTATGATTCAAGATGAAACAATGTTAGTAGAATCAGGTGCATGTATATTTTACATGTCTACATTGTTCCCCTCTTTGAAGCAATGTACTTGTTGCATTGATTCAAAGAATAAACTGTTGTGATCAAAGGTTCAAAATTTCTCGATTTTTCAAATGCCCCACTGTTGCCCCAGTGAGAAGAATTACGCTGGTATACTACCCCCTCGAGAGATAGAGCGGAAATGTATGATTTTCCGATCGAGATCACGATAAAATGTGAGAGGAGTGGTTCTATTGATCAGAGGATGAAAGATAATTCTATGATGTAGACAATTCTAATTATGTATGGACAGTCATCGGCCATGGGTAGCCTCATGTATATTTTGATACAAAACATCGATTTTAGATAGAAATGTTAGTAAATATAGAAGAATAAGAAGAATAAGATGGAGGATCCACACATGTTCACATTATTACTGATGATGATGATGATTTGCATTGCTAGGAGTTGGGATTTTCAAAGGGCCAATTACTTTATGTTTGATAACACACATAGGTACGATGCATCAAGGTATAAAGGACCAGGATGGCATTGTACCTAGTGTGATGGACTTTGACTCATCAATTAGATAGGAGTATTCTTGTTCACACTTAGCATGCATACTTCATTCAGGATGTGGTTCAAACATTCTAAACACCTCAGGCCAAAACATAGGAAAGCAAGCTTTCTTATATGGTCAACAAGATATCCAAACATTCTCTCCACAAACCAAACAAAGCATATGTGACTAAGTTATTTTACAAGTGTATCCCACAAGTGCAGCAGATAAAAAAGATAATGATCGTTGCCCCATTCATTTCTCTCTAAACCTGTTTTGTTTAGGAATCATCGAGAGGTCCTTGGAATGAGTGCAAAATAAGATAAGTCAATAAAAGACCAAATAAAGCAAACCAAACAATATAATGTTCTTCATACCACTAGCCAAGGCTAAACTACTATGAGGGGTACTTGATGCTTATGTCCATCGTAGGAAAGCTTCATCCTAGGACATGTTGTGATCAAGGATTTGGTGGGACTGATTTGGGTGATAAGCTATTGATATTCCGAGTTGACCAACTTGTTTGCTTACTTACTTAGACTTTCAAGACTTTTGATGATTAGGTGTTCACTTTGGAACCTGCTATACTTGTTTCTGACTGAATCACCAAAAGGTGAAGATGATGATTGATTTTATTATGAGTGATGACAATCACGGCTGAAAGCGAAATGAAATGGATGCACCATTTTGGATTTTTAGATATTTTGAGGTTGTTTTTGGTATTTTCAAGATTTATGAATGAGACGACGTAGTTTGGATGACGAAAACTTAACTCAATAGAAAGATAAATGGGAAAACGGATTGTCAGATTGTGACAGACGCTTAAAGGGCTGACCTAAAATGTAAAATAGATGGGCAAACGAATTGCCAATGCGAAAAACACCTAAAGGACTGACCTAAATGTCTCGGGGGATGATCAAAGATCAACCTTGCCTATGTTCAAGCTCAAAGATGACGTAGTTTGACAAGGTGAAAAAAAGACAAGACTCAATGATGAACTTTTTGAAGATTTCATGTTTTTAAATTTTTTGATGATTTTTTTAATGTTTTTTGAATTTTTGGATGATTTTGACAATTTGGATGCAGATACGTGATGATATTAGTGCCCTATATTGGGATTTTGTTGAAAACCAAGCTTATGGTTGATTGATCAGATCAAATGATTGATAGTTTTACTAAGTGTGTTAAGTCAAACAAAAGTGATAATGCACTTGTAAAATCTAGGAAGTTGTGTTACCCTAGAGTAAACTTGTACAAAAGAGGATGGTTTGACTAAGTGTGTTAAGTCAAACAAGGTGATGATGATTTTGATAATTTGACTAAGTGTGTTAAGTCAAATAAGATGATAATGCACTTGTAAATTACAAGAAGTTGTGTTATCTTAGAGTAAACTCGTGCACAAGATGATAGTTTGACTAAGTGTGTTAAGTCAAACAAGGCGATAATTGATTGGATTTGATTGATGAAGATTGATGAAGATTGATTTGGAACAAAATTGTTTTCATGATTTGATGTGATGTTGAAGTACACATTAGATGTGACTGATATGAATTGTTTGGATTGATGTTCGATGAAAGATAAAACTTGATAAGGAACATCTTCTTGTCAAAATATGCCATGGGCTAGTGATTTGGATTTTGGATCATCACATAAGTTTAGAGGACATAGATCAAGCTTTATTCCCAAAGAAATATGTAAATATTTGCCCCCAATGTCTAGAAATGTTTGGAATGCCATGGATGGGTGGATTCTTGGATATATGGATGGATATGGCAAACATGCAATGGATTCCAAGGATTTATCTTGCGATAAGGTGTTCGAATAGGGGAATACTCATTCAGATAATGCTTCGAGGCTCAGATAATGTTTGGATTGGATAGGATCAATGAAAATGACCCATGTCAAGATGTTTACCACAAGCAAGTGTAAAGTATGCACCAAACCTTCATAAAAATCTAGATAAGGTAGATTAAATGGCAATGTGTTGGATAAACGGTTCATGGATGAATGGGTGATATGGCCGAAATGTTGGCTTTTTTTTATGGATGTGATAAGATGCTTTCTTCTGAACTAGCGCACGTAGATGCTCGATTCTACACATGATGCTTCTTTGCTAGGTTTTCATCATGGTACTTGTCCAAAGTGCCACCGAAGTGGTTTTCACTAGAGGACAATTTTTTTCTTGACTGTCTTTTTAATCCTTTTTCTGATTTTTTTAGATTTTTTATATTTTTTGAGAGATTTTAAGTTGATGTTGAACCACCTGGTGGTGCTGATGTAGATGTTTTTGTCATAATGTGCCATCGATATCCTATTTGAAGAAGTTACCTTGCCAAGATACGTGCACTTGAATGCAACTTTTGAGATCCCTAATTTGCTTTGCTGATACCAGAGTCAACTCTATCTTTGTGCGCACATCGAGGTAGAGTGCCTTCTGAATTCTTATGATGAAGAGTTGCTACCAATACATGGTCAATGTGAGAATTGGATACCATGCATGGAGGTGTGGATGAAGTTTTTGTAGGAGTAAAAGATGGATTGGTTGATAGTTTGGAACCTTTGACTCTCCAAACTTGGGAAGATGAGCAATGATGGGTGGATACGGAAGTAAATATGGAATTAGGACCAATTCCTTGATACACTTTGTATGTCACTTGAGAAGCCTGCTTTTGCCTTTGCGGACATTTTTGATGGATACTTTTCCCTTTTTTATTTTTCCCCATAGTTTCTTTGACTAAGGGAGTATGATAGGGATCATATTTCTATTTATTCTTTGGTATCCATATGTATTTTATTTGTCCTTCATGCTTCAGGACTTCTTTTTCTTTAATGACATTCTTCATGCTTTGATTTGAATCTTTCTTTTGTTGTTGGTCCCAATTCATGGATGGGGTGATGGGTGGATGAAGATTCATGACATGGTGGGTTGTATTATTGGCATCTATTTCATCATAAGGATTCTTTGTGCCCCCTATGTTGACATTTGCTTGAGACGAAGTTGCCCCTAGTTTTGTGGAAGTATCACCGATTTTTTTATATCCCTCGATTGTTGAATAACCAAGGCCTTGATGCTTAGGATTACCAATAATTTGCACTGGTTCTAGGATACCCTATTCATGTAGACCTAATCCTCTGCCTTGATAATTCATCTGCTAAAAAAACTTATTTGCAATAGGATATGATTTACCTTGGAAACAAGGTGGTAATCCTTCTTTGCTTTGTGGTGGATCTTCAAAAGTGGTAGCTTCCTTATTGATAAGATAATTTTCCCTTACAAATGTAAGTGATCCAAGTTTATAAGTGATAGGATCTCCCATAAGTGGGATGAGCGCCTGATTGATATCTTTAGCTTGATCTTGTGAGATATCAGATTGTAATGCTCCTTCAAGAGGTGTTGATGCTTCACTGTTCTTGTAAAAGTCTTCCTCATGATTCATTCTTGATATGCTTTCATATAATGTTTCTGATTCACAACTTCTGTAGAAGCCTTCTTCATGACCCATTTCTGACATGTCCCTGGATTTCTCTATATCTTGATCATGTGTACAAGTTTTAAGAGTAGGAGACTCTTGTTCCTTGGTAAGGATGTCAAGAGTATGTGACTCTTGTTTTGAATGAAGATCATCTACGTGTCCATCCAAAGAAAGCATCTTATGGGTAGATGGAGGAGTATGTCCTATGTGGATGTGGTCATCTTGTATGCATAGGAGAGTGTCCATTATATCATTATAGTAGCTTGGAGATGCAAATTCTTGATCTTGAATGATTTCAGAATTGCTTTCGACATGCTTTGGATCAAGTTCTTGACATGGGTCAATTTCAAAGAATGGATTGCTTTCTTGGATATCTTCACTAGGCATAGGAAGTTTCTCAAATGTTGTGAGGTCAAAATATGTCCATATGTTTTGGAAAGGATTATTGCTAGACCTCGGTGAAAGATGTTCATCATGCTTTGGAGTAGAGACATTTTCAACATTATCATTGGTCAAAGGATCTTGATCATCATTTTGAATGATTGTGGTGGGAATCAGTTGCAAGCTTTGTTGTGGGAGTAAGGCCTATAGTTTTTGCTGAGCCAACAATGCTTATTTTTGGTCATGTTGTTGTTGTGGAAACAAAGCTTGTTGTTGGTCTTGTTGCTATTGTGCCAACAAAGCTTGCTATTAGTCTAGCTGTTGTTGTGCCAACAAAGCTTTTTGTTGGGATCCTTGTTGTGCTACTTGTTCATGGAGTGCTTGCAATAGTGCCTATAATTTTGTTTGCTCCTGTTGAGCCTAGTGCTGGGCTTGAGCTTGAGCTTGTTCTTGTTGGGCTACTTGAGCCGCTTGCGCAACTTGTGTGGCTTGTTTGGCTTGGAGTGCCTTTTGGAAAGCATCTTTTTTTGTGGCTTGCAACATGATGGAGAATGAATTTTTCATGTTGTGTTTTGGCGGTGGTGGGTTGGGGATGGTGTTGATTTTTGGGATTGCTTGGATGGTTGCCACCTGTTGTTGCGATATCGATGGCAAAATGGGATGATTTGGTATGATTTTTTGATTTGGCATTGTAGGTTGACTTTGAACATTATTTTGGTTGAGAATTCTATTGCCTTGATTTAGGTAACTTTGATTTTGCATGGTGTTACCTTTACTTGGATCAATACCTAGAGTCATCAACATATTGCTTGGATTTTAAACATTGATGGGATTTGCAAACATGTCGACCCCAAAGTTTACCAAGTGTGGATTTGAAATGTTCATGTTTGGTAAAGTTGCACTTGGCATGTATGGATTTGGTGGGATAATGTTGTTTGGAAAACTCATGCATTGAACATTTGAAAAACTCATTCATTGAGCGTTTCGTTGATAGATTTGCAAATTTGGACTTGGATTTAAATCTACCATTGGGAAAGGTGTTCCAAACTTTGGATTGGGCATACTCACAATCATTGGACTTTTGTGGTTTGGACAAGATAATAATGCCATGTCTAAATGTGAGTTTTGATAATCAATTGGCATTGTGGGACTTGGATAGTTTGGTTGACTTGGATTACTCATGATAGATGAATCAAGTTTATATTCCATGTTCTTCTTGTGTTGTGATTTTGTTGAAAAATTGAACCTTTAAGGTGTTTAGGATCAATAACGAAATGGAGGATGAAAGGGGTGAATGATATGGGTGCTTTGGATCAATGCTAGACTTTAGCAGTTGATTCAATTTTGATTGGTTGATATTTTGACTAAGTGCATTAAGTCAAACAAAATGATAATGCACTTGTAAACCCTAGGAAGTTGTGTTATCTTAGGGAAAACATGTACACAAGATGATAATTTGGCTCGGTGTATTAAGCCAAACAAGATGATGGTGAACTTGTAAACCCTACGAAGTTGTGTTATCCTAGGGAAAATTTGTTCAAAAAGATTGATAATTTAACTAGGTGCGTTAAGTCAAACAAGGTGATGCAGATTTTCCAAAAGTCTAGCATGAAAGATGTTTTCCAAGCTCCAAAAATTGTTGGTGAAATGATGTTTGATTGATGTTAGATGGATGGGTGAAGTGATGATTTTGATCCTAGATGACCCTATGAGGACTTACTTACAAGACCAAGGTAATGAAGAACATGCTTTTCCCTAGGAGTAATTAAAACCAAAAGACCAATGTTTGCATGAAAACCATAAGACTCAAAAGGGACCAAGCACATGTGTGGTTCAATTGTCTTTTATCTTGCTGAGGTTTGATTCTTTTTACCACAAACACTCTTTTGATTATGCTTTTCAAACTGAATGTCTGATACCCTAATTTTCTTTCATCCCACAAAGTGCATTATGTGGAAATCAAGGCAAAGGTTTCCTAATGTTTAACCTTATCGAAAACAAATGATGATAGAATCCAAGCACTTAGAATCCTCTAAGGATAGAATCCCTAGGGAAAGCAAGAGTGCTTAAATTTGTCGAAGGTATTTGTCTCCTCAAAGGGGTTTGAAATTTGAAGGTCTTGTGAATGTTCATTTTGAAAAAGTTTTGAGGACCAAGCAATGTGTTCTTTTCTTTCAAGCACTTTTACAATCCTAGGATGATGAGGCAATATCTTGTTGGGTTCCCACTTGGATAAATCTAGCTGTGCATATCTTGTGCGAATGGCTAAATGCTTGACCACACTAGCTCCCCTTCATGGCACACACTTCTCGGATCAGCCAAGCATTAGTACCCATGAATCTCCCATGGCATACTTTCCATTTCTACAACAAAACCGCATGTATAACGTGGGGTGGCTCCAAAGGACATGACCTTTTGCACCAACAAGATAGGCAAGTTTTTAGCCTTTTTCTAAACAAAGGGTTCTAATGTGGGCATTCTATTTGTAGAGGATTATCCAACATCGGTGAGAGTCCATTTCTGTCCATCTCGTCAGAATAATCCTCGTGATTCTTGAACTTTCCTCAAGAATCCACACTTATATACCGGTTGGAAGTCGCTTGGCTTTAGCGTGTTCCCGGTTGGGTCATTCCCTTGGGTGAGTACTTTTTCCCACAAGGTAGGCCCTCTAAGATAAACAAAAGTGAGCTAACATATCCCGTCGTTTACACAACCTTTGTTGAAAAACAAAGGGGAAAACCTCTACAATATGTCGTGCTCACACTCACATGTTTTGTTCAATTATTAAACACCCAAATTGAAATGTGGAGGCAATCTTTTATGCAACTTAGTGTCACCAAAAAGACTTTTGATTCTCAAGATCGTTGTGAGGCATGAGAGAAGCGCATACGCCTTTTCAAATGATACTAATTTGTAAAAAAGATTACAAGACACCAAGAACACATGTTCATTTTAAATTCTTCAAAGCAATAATGAGTTCTTTTTAAGCACCAAATGAAATGTGACATTGCCTTGTTCAATTGTTAATCTTTAAACAAAATCTAGTATGCTTGTCTAAGGTTCTTTTTGGCCCCTCGACAACTTTTGAAAAGAAATTTGATTGTTTATTTTAGAACCCAAAAGAAATTTAGTGTCCTAAGATCAATGAATTTATCAAATTCCTTAAAGTGTTGAAGAACACTTAAGTGTTTAAAAACACTTTGTACAAAATGAGCATGGTGTCATAATAAAAATTTGCTTGTTCTTTTTAAACCCAAAGCAAATCTAGTGTTGGTAAAGCATGAAAGTAACAAATTTCTTGGAAAGGGATTATAAGTTCTCCCAAAAGTGTTTAAAAACACTTGATACAATGAGATTTCAACAATTTTTTAGATTTTTCCATTTTTGGTAACTTTGCATGCATGACTTTGAGAGTCCTATTTTTTACCAAAAACTACCCAATACTAAGACATGATGAATTGCCAACTAACATTTGAAATTGGGAACATGGGTTTTGAGTTATTACAAAAAATAACTTTCGAAAAACTAGGAAAAAACAATAAAATGTCATTTTGAGGGCCAAAATGAAAATTTCAAGCCCCAAAAATGTGCCAAAATAGCCACCACGCCACCTCATAAAGAAACCACCTACAAAATTTATGCAAAAACCCACATCCGAGTCAAATGTTATGACCTCAGGAAGTTTCCTGTCTGCATCACAAAAAAGTTTAAAAACCAGAAAAATGAGGAGTGGCGCAGTTTGTAAAAGCGGCATAGTTTGGGTAAAAGCGGCACTATATAGCGCCGCGCGGTTGACTTTGGGGGGCGTTCTGTAGAAACAAAGAGTGCAAAAGTGGCATGACAGAGGTAAGCGGCAGAGTTTGGAAGCGGCCCTGTTTGAAATTTTGATTTTTTAAAGTGGGAATGTTAGAGTGACGGAGTTTGGAGGACACGCGGTGCGATATAGGGCAGCGGCACTAAAAGTGGTGCAATATAGACCCATGCGGTGGAGTTAGGAAATTTAAAAAAGAAGACAAGTGGGGAGAATGTGCGGCGATGTTTGGGAATTTAAACACGAGTCAATATAGCGTCGCGCCTCCGGGAGCGGCAAAGTATTGTGCCATAGTGTTGAAAGCAGCGCAATATAGCGCCGCGAGGCCGAGTTTGCTGTGTCTGCAAAAAAAAAGTTAGAAACTACGGAATTTTTGAAAAATGTGATTGAATTTTCGATTCAAGCCCTCCCTCTAGCGCCAAAATGTGAACCCCTAAACCTGCAAATGCAAAAGAGCAACAAAACACATTAGTTTGTTAGATCAAATGCATGTAATTAAGTATGAGAGATTCCCCATAAAATCCATCTATTCAAACTAAATTAGGAAAATGAAGAACACAATAAATTTGAAACAAAACAGATTCAATCCTAATTAAGCTAATAGCATGATGATCTTATGGGGGAATTGGTGTCAATGGAGTGTCGCAATTGGCCCTTTCCCAATTCCTAAATAGCAATGGTGTGTAAATGAGAAATGGTCAAATCTCCAAAGAGATTTGAGCATAACCTTGTTGCAAATCTTGAAAGATGATGAATAGTTGATGGCAATGGGCAAAATTGGCTTTCAAGTTGAAGAGAGTAACTTTTCATATGATTGTGGATGATGATGGATTTGAGTATAGTAAGTCTACTCAAATTGTGGATGATTGAATGAGAGGAAGAGTCTCATTTATAGATTCCAATTTTGGAAGAATGAGTGAAAATAAGCAATGTGAGATCATTCAACATCCAATGGCCAAGTGCCACTTGTCAAGATGTGAATGGTTGAGGAATGAGCACATTTTGGTCAATGTGCATGATAAATGCCATTGGATTCAAATTTGAATTTGTGAGATGACATGTTGGGGGGAGAGAAGAATGGAGTTAATGTCACTTGGCTCAATGCACAAGGACATGTAAGAGGCATTGAATGCCTTGTTGGAAGGACCAAGCCCATTTGAATTTTGAATTGAAATTGAAGGAATATTCCCTTTTGATGCCATGTTGAGAGAAAATAGAGAATTAATAAATCAAAGTAATTGATTTATTGTGCAAGTTGCATTCTCTAGAGGATTTTAGTGAGAGGGATTAACTTAATCATAGATTTGATTAATTTAATGAGGAATTATGAGATGTGACAATTTAGACTTAAATTTATGAATTGATTTAAATCAAATTGAGAGGAAATGATTAATTAAATAAATGATTTTGGTTTATTTAACTAAGGAGGAATATGTTAAATTAAATTAAATAATTTTTTAATTTATTCAATTTAATAAGAGGACTTTAGAGATTTAAATTAAATAAAATGAATTATTTAAATGAACAGAGAAAGATGATTAAGTAAATTAAATTGATTAATTTAATCACCAGAGGAGAAAGACCTAATTAAATAAATAATGATTTATTTAATTAAGGGATGAAAGGTGTTGATATTTTGAGAGTATGATTCAAGATGAAACGATGTTAGTAGAATTAGGTGCATGTATATTTTACATGTCTACACCTGCTCACCTCTCAAAGTTTGCACCTGTTGTTGCAGCTGTTGTATTTGCGCATCTCTCGCATCTAGTGTCGATGGTGGTGTTGCCTGCTACTATACAGCCTGTGGCTAAACCTGAGGAACCTGTTGTCCAATTGGTGGGGCCCTCGGAACCTTTCAATCATGGCCATCTTGGCTAGTTTGATCTTGTGCTTGTCCTCTTCCCCTGCCTACACCTCTCCCTCTGGTCCTCCCTCATGGAGGAGCACCCATTGGATTTGTCAAACATCGATGAGGTGTGAACCATGCATCGTAAGCAAGCATGGTTGGTGCTACCGCCTGACCTTGATCATAGTCCCATGGATGAGCCACTAACAATCTAAAGCTCTCTACTGCCTCTCAAGCTGGAATAATAGGTCCCCATGTGGGAACCTCTCAAGCCAACCTAGCAAAAATAGCCTTGCATGTGTCATCTGGCCTATCCTGTGGCTCCCCAAACTATTGAGCCACCCTATCTAGTAAATATCTCTCGATGATGGTACGCTTATGACCCTACATGTATCGAGACTTCCTGGTGAAGAATAATTGTTGAGCATCATCATACCACACTAGCATCTATAGCTAGGGTCACCATCGAAAAACTATCATGTCATCAATAACCCATCACTAGTACGGAAGCCCAATTTGTCCAATGTTCTATGGAGAGATTGCATTTATGTACTGCCAGATCACAGGATCATCTGGTTAAACATATACCATATATACTATTAGTCGAAGCACAGCTATATTCTCCCATGCCCAAATATGAAGCAAGGTCACCCCTATGCCAATTTCCCTACCATCGCAATAAAAAAAGTCATGCATATCATGATATAGTGAGGCCAACATCACTGGCTCCCATGAAAACTGCATCCTCCTTTACATCATCTTGTTCCATGCTAGGCCTCATCCTAGTTTGAACCCTCTGCTACATCAGTCCAGGGCAATCAAACCTAAAATTATGGCTGCAATGATCAATCGAAAGGTGGGCACATTACCTCTAAACATCTCAAGGTCGATCTATGATGTCACAAGTGTAATATGTGCCAACTCCATCACCTCGTGATAGGCATCAAGTCTAGCATCAACATCATATATCACATGATCACCATGTATCAGCAAACACAAAATACGCCATACATCCTCTAAGGTCATGGCCACCTGACCTATCAGAAGGTGAAACGATGAAGTCTCACTGTGCCATCTCTCGCACAGGGTAGTCATCATAGCTAAATGGGTCTGGGTGACGGGTATGCATGCAACATATGAAAGCTTGATCTCCCTGAAGTGCTCTTGGTGTAACTATGAAAAATTTCCTAGTTGCTCCAAAACTGTGGGTATATCCTCACGTGACATCAATGGTGGAATGATCTCCTACACCCACGGAGCACACAATGTTAGGAAATCAAGTAAATTTGACTCAATCTATAATTTTTAGCTAAAAAATCACAATAGCTCCACTATTTGCAATAGCATCGCCATATTTAAATTCTAAATTACAATGCTCGAAGGCATTTCAAATTATAAATCACAAGATGCATAGCCAAACACATGGGCATCACGATTCAAGCTTTGGAAACCCTAACCCTAATTTCTAAATCGGCAAGTGCGTGGCTATATAAGTGTGTGTTTCCATTTAAAATTAGAAACCCTAATTTTAAATCAAGAATAGCATCACCATATACATATGTGTTGCTATAATTTATTTTAGCATCTTCAATTGCAAAATAGGTGTTGCTATATAGCGGCACCGCCAAAGTTTGAAATTCAAAGCATAATAAATGCATCAAAAATTCAAATTTCTAATCAATTTTTGAGTTACATACCGCTAGTTCTGAGACTAGAAGCCATAAGTGCTCTTGAACTCGATCATAAATGTGTCATGGGAGCTCTCGGCATGCCATTTTGTTAGAGAGTCAGAGTGCAAAATAGTAAGAATCCTCAAGGTGTGAATGCACAAATAAATTGAAAGTGACCCTTCTTGGCTTATTTATGTTATAAAATTATGGTTTTTTTCCCTAATTTTTCCTTCAAGCTAGCGTTTATCATCATTTTCACCAATTTTGCCAATCAAAACCTAATTTTACATCATTTTTTGCATTTTTGGCATAATTATTGCATCTCGAAGCCTTTGTGGACCCCTTGGGGCAGCTTTTACTTTATTGAGAAATCAACCCAAAATTCAAAATTTTTGCTTGATTTCTCGAGGGGGCAAGGAATCATCTTTATCCTTTTGTTAGGCATCTAAAAAATCAGATTTTTTTTGTTTTTTATTTTGACAGCAGTTTTAAACTGATGAGCATTATTCTTTGAACCAAAGTAGCAGGTACCTCACTTCAAAGAGGGGCAAAAATGTAGACACTGAAAAATGTCTTGAATAATATCATGCACTCGAAACAAATTCTAACATCATTTCCTCTTGAAACCCATCCTCTTTTTTCTTAATTGATTAAATTAGCCTACCTATTTAATTAATTATGTCCATTTTGTCTATTAACCTAATTTATCAAATCAAGTTAATTCACCCCCTTTCATGCTAGCATTTCATCTTATTAAATTAAATAAATCAAAATAATTAATTTCATTCTCTAAGTCATCTTATTTAATTAAATAACCCTAAGTTGTTTAATTCAATATCATCTCACCTTTTCCCATTCATTAAGTCATTTAATTTAATGAATATCACTTTATTCCTCTAAATCCCCTAATTGTGTGATTAAACCTTGTTCCTTGTTTAATTAAAAATTAAACTAATTTTCCTCAAAAAAGGGAATATTTCCATAAAATATTCCTTATCTCCTTTTATGCACAGTTAAAACTTTCTTTTAATTTGAAAAATATTTTTATCCTCACCCATGAGAATATTCTAAAAGGGATATTCCCTCTCCTCCAATCATCTTACTTGGCTTCAAATGCAAGTTATCTTGTAATCTCTTGAGCAAGTCACCTTGTGATCTGTGTGCAGGTCAAAAGATTGTTTGTTTGAAATAAATGTGAGCCCTTGATTAATTCTAATCTTGCATTCTCATTCATTGATGAAAATCCATGATCCATGCCTCCTATTTCTTCCATCCTTGACCATTGATTAATATTTTCAATCTCAACCCTCCATTTCTCATTTTATTTCCTATAAATAGAACCCTATTTGGAGACAAATGGATCCATCTTTCAATTGAAAACTTATGTTGTTGAACTCACTTGCATTCACACTCTCACTTTACTCACATTTAGCAAATTTTAGTTCATTTTTAGTTGCATAATAGCTTTAAGCCTCCATTAATGGATTCCATGCATCCATCTTAGCTTGTTTATAAATTAGGGTTTCCATCTTTTAGCTTAGAATTAGCTTAGCAATTGCATACTTAGTTCATTTTTAGCATAAAATCATGTTGATTTAGCTTGCATCATGTTCATTTTAGCATAATTCATATTTTCATCAATTTATCACAATGGTTTCATCGATTATCTTCCATAGAATCAATTGAAACATGATCACTGATCATGGGATTAGGAAAGGGTCATTTTTCTACATCAAAATGACACCAATTCCAAAACAGGATAAGTTTCAAATGGGTTAGAGTAGGCATTTAACTATTTTCATAGTTTGTAGTTTTCAATTTCAGTAAATGCTTAGTTTCAATTTTCAATTCAAATGATCTTGTTTGTAAGATGGAGGTTTAGTGGATAAATTATACTTCAATTCATCATGGATCAAGCATAATCGACCCACCCTCACAATCCTTGTCTCATAGGTTCAACACATGGTGATGCACTCTTGTTAGGAGGATCATCATGGTTGTTCTCATCTAAGCTCGTAGAAGAGGAAAATAATAAATTCAGCTCATTATGTACTTCCTCATCAATCTTAACAATCTCAGATCATCATCATCCAAATTTATCATAGTAGGAGGTCTAATGATAATGTCCATAGAGGTTTCATGTTATTCTTATGGAGAACCATCATGCTTTTCTTTAGTTAGATTTTGGTTTTGGTTTTCTTGTTTGTTCTATTCTTTTAATTTATGAGTAATAGCATGACGTCTACACCTATGCACTTTATCATTTTGGTTTATTTTTGCATGATTTTTAAGTTGTACTTGTGTAGGATCGGGTTTATCAACCATATTTTTCTTTTCTTACCACAAGGGAGAAATGAAAGGAACCATTGAGGGTTGGTCAACCACTTTCTCTTTGGGTTATAAACTTGTTTGATCTTAGGGTGAATAATGAGAATTATATGGTTAGCTTTTGGTCTCTTATAGGATATAGTTGGAGTATGTTTCATGGATTTATCCTTGTTACTTGGAATAGCTTTTGGTTCAATCATGGTTTCATCAATGATAGGAGGCTCAATCATGGGTTGAGGGATATTGGTAAGAGATAATTTTTCTATGCACTTTGTTTTAAAATTTTGGTAGGATTTGAAAAAGAATTCCTCACAAGAATTAATAGGTTCCATAGGTTCAAGCCAAAATAAATCCAATGATAAATTCCCACAAGAAGACAAATGATTAAAACCGCTATGATGCACAATGAAATTTTTATTACCAAATGGAAATTTTAAGAATTTATGCACTATTGAGGGGATGACATCCATGGAGTGTAGCCATCAATACCATAGCTCCAAACAAAATTAGTCTGATGATGGGATGATGGAGAATGAGACATCTAATTGTTTTGGTCCAAATTTTAAGGGGAGAGTGTTGCAAGTATGGATGTGTTTGGTGGTGTTGTCATTAATGTTGTCATTGATGTCAACATAGTTCAGTGTGATTGCAAATAGTAGTTGTATAGTTGAGATACTGTAGAAGTGTTTATAGTACATGGAGCTACATTTATGGCTATGTAGTTGTGTTTTTGCCAAGTGTTTTTGAGAAAATTAAGAAATAATAAAGACAGTGTTGAGTATGTGTTCTGTGTATGCTCTGATATTGTGCTCTGCATTTTTTCTATGTTGATCATATGCTTGTGCGGATCTGTAGTAGTGTTCATGATTCTCAATGGATAATATCCTAAGTTTAAGCTTTTGGATCAATGGAGAATGAAAGATGTGTTCACCGATGTGTGAACTGGTTTGGTAGAACTATTTGTTTGTGGACTGGGAGAAATGTATTTGCTCCATAGTTTTCTAGTGTTTTTTCAGATCTTCTAGATCTAGAAGAAGGTTAATCTTGATTTTCTTTGTGTTCTTGAAAATGTGCTTATGATTTGGTGCTCTGAAAGACTTGCTCTAGAGCCCCTTTGTGTTATTGGTTGGTCCAGTTGGACTGTTGAAGAATGTTTTGTGCATGAAGATTGTTACAATTGTTTCGGATTTATCTGAAGGTCTCTAAGAGATGTTAAAATGTCTGGTGAAGTGTATTGGGTGATCCAAATGTGATCATCTTGCTGGAGATGCACATACTTCAAAGATCATTGGTGTTTTCATTAGGTTTTTCTAACCTAGTGTCTACATGTTACATAAATATTTTGCATCAAATTAAGGAAGTGTGTGATTGATCTAAAATGTTGTTTGGGTCCTAATTAAATGTGTATTTGGTGCTCTCTCATTCTTATCCACAATGAGAATGTTGAGTAGCCGACCTAATTTGAATTTGTAAATTCAAGTATGTATAGTTGACCTTGTAAAATGATTATAGGGTTGAAGATGATATAAAAGCAAGTCAAGATGTTGTGGATTGCAAGACATGCAAGTGAAGTGTGTGAAAAAGTGTGAAAATAAAAGTGTGTAAGAGCGAATCAAGGAGAAAATACTTTGATGTGTTAGATTCCTAAAATTAGTGAGTTGATGGTGTTTGCAACCCTTTTTGGTGGATTTGTATTTATCTTTTCTTTATCTATAGGAAGTGAGCCTCCTTCTAGATAGTGAGTCCTATTATAGGAAATGATCCTTTATATCTAGGCAATGAACCTTTGTATCCGGTATTGCATTATTACTAATTGTGAGCTAATCCTCATCGTGGTTTTTCCCTCATTGGGTTTTACACATAAATCTAGTGTCTATGGTGTTTAATTTCTGTTATTTTCATTTCATGTTTACACTTAATAACAGACTGAGTTAAAGTGGAATTGATTAAGGTTAGAAGTAAATTAATTTGACACAAATAATTCACCCCCCTCTCATTTTTCTTTCCCATTTCAACAATTGGTATCATAGCTCTGGTTCCTCGATGAAAATCTTAACCACTTGAGGTAGATCAGATGACACACAAGTTGCAAATCCCTATTTTTTATGGAGCTGATTATAGTGACTGGAAAGAGCAGATTAGAGGTTACTTGGTCTCCCTTAGTTTCAAGACATTGGAAATCTATAGAGTCAAAGTATGTTATACCATCCACTGGTCCTTCCTCTGTAGATGAGATTTCTGCTTATGAGGAGAATGAAAAGGAAAGGTATGCTATCTTCAGTGCTCTATCTAAAAGAGAAAGGACAAAAGCTATTTCTTTAAGCACTGCTTATGAATTATGGGAAAAATTGAAAGACATTTATGAAGGAAATGATAGAGTAAAATTATCAAGAAATCTAACACCTAAGTGCAAATTTGAGAACCTGAGAATGGAAGAGCGTGAAGATATTGCAGGCTATTATCAGAGAGTTGAACTTCTAGCAAATGAGATCAAGAATAAAGGTGGTACCATGTCAAATGAACATATAATTGAGAAGATCTTGATGACCCTACCAAAGAATTATAGTGAAAAGGTCTATGTTATTGAAGAATCATATGATCCAAATACATTTACTAAGAAGCACCTATTTGGCATCTTTATTGCATTCAAGATGAGAGAATTTGCAAGAGGAAAAGGAGAAAGCCAAAACAACCTTTAAAGAAATGAAGATAGGAGATGACTTGGGTGATGACAATTTAGAAGAGTTGGAAGCAAACTTCACAAGGAAATTGAAGAAAGGTACTGGTATATACAAAGGTATGTTTCCCTTTAAATGTTTCAGTTGTGGAAATATTGGTCATTTTGCCTCAAGATGTCCAAATAGAGTTACACACAAGAAGAACAAAGATAATAATAACTATAGAGAAAAAAAGGATAGGAAGATCAAGAAATTGTATTATGTTAAAGAAAATGCAAGAATTTCTAATGATGAGTCTGACTTTAAGGAAGATAAAGATGAATGCTTATTTCTAGCCCTGGAAAGTAAAGTTGTATCTATTGACCATGGAAGATGTGCAAGTGAATCTAGTTCGAAGAGCAAGAAGCATGAGTTGGAAGGTACTCTGGTGACTATATTTCATGCTATATAGGATGAATACTATTGGGTAATTGACAGTGGGTGTTCAAATCATATGACTAGAGATAAAATTAAGTTCATTAAACTTGAGAAGTATGATGGAGGAATACTTATGTTTGGAGATGATTCTAGTGCTAATATTGTTGGTAATGGAACAATTATTTTTGATGGAAAACATGGTACTGATGATGTCTATTATGTTCAGGGTTTAAGGAATAATATTTTGAGTGTTGGAAAACTGTGTAGAAAATGATTTAAGATTGTGTTTTAGGATAACACCTATGAGATCAAAAATGGATCCGTAATTGTGGTAACAATAGGAAGAAGAAATCATGGAAACATCTATCGGATTAAGAGTAGTGATGGTCAGTGTTTTGTTTCACAGATTAATGAAATTTGTTTGTGGCACCGAAGGATGGGACATGTAAATTATGAAAATTTGGTCAAGATCGGTTCAAGAGAAGTTGTTAGAGATCTACCTAGAATCACAAAGCCTTCAAATTCAATTTGCAAAAGTTTTCAATTGGGAAAACAAACAAGAAAAAGCTTTAAAGGAAAAGAACAATCATCTAACGAAATTTTGGAATTGATTAATATAGACCTTTGTGGTCCTACAAGAATAGGAAGCTTTAATGGTGAAAAGTATTTTATGCTCTTGATTGATGATTACTCTAGGATGACATGGGTTAATTTTCCTAGGGAGAAAGCTCAGACTCTTGATAGATTCAAAGTGTTCAAGGCAAGAGTAGAGAATGAGGTAAACCTGAGAATCAAATTTTTAATGTCTGATAGAGGTGGAGAATTCACTTCTGGTGAATTTAATGAAGAGGAACGCTCATCTAAAGGATCAATTACTCTACCAATCAGAGTCGGCCCTATGGTAAAGGATGTGGTTTGCCAAGTCCTTGATCTCCCACTGACCTATAATATCCTCTTTGGAAGACCTTGGATTCATGCAATGCAAGCAATACCTTCTACATACCATCAATGCATTAAATTCCCACACAATGGTGTTGAAATCATAATACAAGGAGATCCCAACCCTTTCATGTATTGTCATAATCTAAACCCTAAAACTGAAATCACAATCCCAAGCAAAATTGGGGTTTTTCTGTTTTTTTAGATTTTAGTTACTGATTCTATTTTAATTTCTTAATGTAGTTTAGATTTTTAGTTTTTAGATTTTATTTTGTAGATTTTAAATCTGGTTTTAGTTTTTAACTTTAATTTAGATTTTTAGTCTTTTTAGTTTTTAGATTAATCTAGTTTAGAATTTAGTTTTTAATTTTTAATTTAAATTTAGATTAGTGTAATTTAATTTAGAATCTAATTTCTAATTAGTTAAGATTATGATTGCTAATTTAGGTTAGATTTTTAATTTTAAATTTAGTTTTTCATTTTTTAATTTTTATTTAGTTTTATTAAATTTAAGTCTTTAGTTTGATTTTATTTACTTTAGATTATCTTTAAATTAGCTTTAATCTAGATTAGTTTTTTTATTAATTTAGATTAACTTTAAATCTTAGATTAAATTTTAGTTTAGATTAATTTTGGGATTGCATTCTAACTTTAGGATAAATTTTTAGATTTTAATTTAGAATTCTTTATTTTTATTTTGGTCATGATTTGATTTGCCTTAGTGGGGGGCTGATTTAATCTTTTTGTGGCTTGTGCAGGACGTTTCGTTGAAGAACTAAAAATCAAAACATACGCTTGAAAAAGATTGAAATTGAAACTACTAACAACATTTGGTGCAGAACGATTGACGAAGACATGATTTTGAAATCAATTGTCTTTTAAATTAGAAAACACTTCAATTGGTGCTTTAAAAATGAACAATTGTCTTTTCTCACAACAGTTTAACTAGGGGTTCAATGAACACTATTTGTTGTGCTTGAAGGTGGTAGGTGATTATTCTCTCACCTTGTGCAAACTAGGTGATCAAAAAGCCAAAGCCATCTATTTTATGTGTCACCCCGATTCAATAATCAAAGTATCCTCTCCCCTTGGGTACTTGTGCAATCCTAGGTGCAAGAGAAATGGTTATTGACTCTAGAACTTGGGCCTGCCTTGGTGGGAAAAAGTACTCACCCCAAGGCAACTCAGATTGGCAACGAAGCTTTTTTGCCAAGCTACCCCTGACCGGTATATAAATGTGAATCCTAAGGGAAAGCCTAGGATTACGAGTGCGGATATGTCATATGGACCAAGTAGTACTCCCAAAAACCCTATTGAGTGTAACCTCTTCAGGCTGGAGTGCCTCCTAAACGGAGCTTAATCTTGTGCCCCATGTATGGCCACTCGAATGGGGGTCCCGAACTAAAAACCTGTGTAGTTTCCAAAATCCTTCTATTTGCTAGTGCAGCAATGCAGCACCGGTCAGTGTGAAGGCATCCACATCTTCGCAATTTTTAGTAGAGGTGATCAATTTGCCATGGGAGTTTCATGGGGGTTGGAAGCTTGGTTGGCCTGAGAAGTGAGTGCACTATAACGGGGAGCCCGTGCAGCCAAGCTTCTGGATTCACACACTAAGAATATGTGGTTGGGGAAACCCACGTGGAATCTAGTATATATTATCCTTTCCAACCTTAGGATTTGTGCTTGTATTGTTAAACTCAAACACTTTGTTTGCTATGTCTTGCGTGTGTGTTCCAAAATAGACCTCAAACAAACATCACACCTAGTAACTTGCAACATCTCAAACTTTACAAACCTCAAAGGGTCCAACAACACAAACATACAACGTGAACCTATCACCTGGATTTCTTGGGGTCATCATCCTTCATTTTTGATCTTTCAATACTTGCATTCCACCTAGTCCTTGCATTCCATCTAGACTTTCAATTCCACCTAGCCCTTGCATATCCATACATATTCATATCCCTTTCATCCTAGTCCTTGCATATTACTATTCTTGCATACATAGGTGACATTACATAGTCCTTGCATATAGATAACACTCCACCTAGTTCTTGCATGTTCAACCCCTTTGCATATCAGGATTATCTCACCTACACTTTCCATGTTCAAAGAATTTATTCCTTTGCATATTCATCATCGATCAAACTAAACCTTAGCTTGCACTTAGGCTACTCTTCCTAGGTCTTGAAATCAAACCATTGGTTATCTATCACCCGCATCACTTGAGGTTCAATATCCTTGAGTTAGGGAACATACCATTATCCTTGAGTAGGGCAATCCTTTTGGAGTCCATCATCTCCTACATACCCTCTCTTGATCATTGGTCCTTGTGTCTATCCATCATAACACAAGTAAATCCTTTACATCATAACCAACTTTGGACCTAGAGTCACCTTTGAGCTCTTGCATTCTTAGCTTGTCATACCATACCTTACCACTTCCATATCTCATCTTAGAATCATATCCTTTTCATTGCATCCTAGTCTTAGGTCTCATACATTACCTTGGATTGAAAATCAAAAAAATCAACTATGACCCCTAGAACAAGAGCAAAAATGTTTCAAGAAGAAGGGAACCCTTGGGGAAGAGACTTTGATGGTGAATATAACATTAGTGTTGCAACTAGAGAAACAAATGAAATTGATGATGAAGAAATAACCAAATCTGATATAGAAGAAGCACTTAAGGATCATAGATTCACTAAACTTCTTATGGAGGTAGTCAAACGCAACCCACAACAATACTTCAAAGCCCTTGTTGATGAAGGAACCAAAATGCCTCCTGATTTTGACATGTCACTGCTCACGATGAATGACCAACCTAAATCTACTGGATCTAAACATCTCAAAACAAACAATGATGGTAGAATCAAAGATCATAGACCCTTTTATCTACAACTAGGTTACAAGCGATCTTCAAAGACCTCAAAATCCACACCAACAAATGATCCCATTTTGGATGAGCTTAGAACATTGAGACAAGAATTGGACACCCTTAAGAACCATAAATCATCATCTCATAAGTTTTCCATTGAAGATATATGTCCTTATCCCTTTGATCCAAGTATACCAATGCCACCTTTTCCTAACCATTGGGACATACCAAAACTTGACAAATATAATGGAAAAGGGGATCCTAAACATCACTTAAGACAATTTTGTGCTACTACCATGGAATTTGTAGTTGATGAAACATACATTATGAGATTATTCCCCCGCAGTCTAGGAGGAGAAGCTATGGAATGGTTTTCACAATTACCCCCAACCATCAAATCCTTTCAAGAATTGGCTGATAAATTTTTCTCCAATTATAGTTTCAATTGTGACTTTAAAGTGACCATGACAAACCTTTTCAACACCAAACAAAAACCAGGTGAATCTTTTGTGTCATTTTTGCAAAGATGGAGACATTTAACAAAACGATTACCTTATGTCATTCCTGATCAAGAATTGGTTGACCTCTTTTGTCAAAATTTGAACAAAGAAATTGGAAGGGAACTTCGCCTAAAATGCTTGGATTCCTTTGATGATGCCATAGAAATGGGATTCAGAATCAAACAAACTCTCATTGATGATGGAACCATAAAACTTAATAATGATAGAGATCAAAAATCAAATTCGAACAACAAGACACCTTTTTGGGTAAAGAACAAGAATGTAGTCAATGACGGAGTTGTTGATGCAAAAACAACTAAAACATCATCACTTGTTTATAACCTCAAAGGTTCATCTTCAGATAAAGGAAAAGAAAAACAAAGAAGTTTCCCTAAATGAAATTTTACACCATTGGGACAATCACTTGAATCCACATTAAAAGAACTTCTTGAAATCAATATTATAATGCTACCTAACATAAAGGAATATAATCCACAAGTCAAACCCCCATGGTGGAATGAGAATCACTTTTGTGACTATCATAGACACAAAGGAAATAAGACTAATAGTTGCAATAAACTTTGACATCTAATACAAGACCTTATTGATGATGGTAAGATAACGGTTGACGCACACACTCCTTCGGGTAACTCTGATCGCGAGGTGTTTAAGAACCCTTTCCCTAAGCATGACAAGGATAAAGAAAAGGCCCCTGAATCTGGTGATGGTGTAAACTATACTACTACTAAGTATGACTATACCATACATAACATCAGTGAGGTTGATAATCACGTAAACACTTTCATTATAAAAGGCAAAGCACCTAATTGCAAGGTTACTACCCACAAAGGCACAATCACCCTTAAAGGTCCTAATTCAAAGCCTGCTATACTAGCTTCATAGTACAACCTCATAGAGCATTTAGGAAAAATTCCCACACAAATTTCCATACTTCAGTTGCTACGCCTATCTCCTGAGCATAAGGCTATTCTAGATAAAGTGCTTGCTACTGCTACAGTGCCTACGAACCTGCATGTAGATCAATTCCAAGTTATGGTGGGACATATCACCTCGCCTTACACCATCACATTCACTGAAAATGATGATTCATCCCCTCAGCAACCACATAATGCAGCTTTACACATTGACATCCTTATCAACAATTCCAAGATCAAGCGAGTTCTAATAGACGAAGGAGCAGGTCTTAATATTTGTACCCAAGAATTCATCACAAAATTGGGGTTTTCTAAAAATACAGTTGATCCAAGGAATAAGATTACCATAAAGGCGTATGATGAAGAGGAACGCTCATCTAAAGGATCAGTTACTCTACCAATTAGAGTCGGCCCTGTGGTAAAGGATGTGGTTTTCCAAGTCCTTGATCTCCCACTGACCTATAATATCCTCCTTGGAAGACCTTGGATTCATGCAATACAAGCAATACCTTCTACATACCATCAATGCATTAAATTCCCACACAATGGTGTTGAAATCATAATACAAGGAGATCCAAACCCTTTCATGTATTGCCATAATCTAAGCCCTAAAAATAAAATCACAATCCCAAGCAATCGTGAAGCACCTCCTTCTCAAGCATATGTTGATCCTGATTCCTTAAAAGCATCCACTTCATTTATTGCACCATCAAACCCCAAGGTCCAAATCCATGATATGGGATGTGGATAATACCATATGGATAATTTACCGACAAAATAAATTGCTAATGTCGTCGAGGAGGGTCAAAATTCCAACAATGATATCAAGATAGCTACAGAAGGAACACAAAAATATGACCATGCTTGGATTGAAACCTTTTTGGATCCTGATGATACACTTACATTTTCCATATTTGCTTCCACTCAATCTTTTCATATTTATGATAACCCCATGTTTAACCAGGATATCTATGATAACCCACTCTTTGATCATGACCCTACCAAGGATATACAATCATCATCCTTCCATTTGACCTGCTCTAGGCTAGGATATGAATCTCCTATTGTCACATCTACTAAGACATCTTTCCAAGTCATTAAGGATGTGCAAGCTTCCTTTGATGTTAGCAATACTGAAAAGGATAGTCCCAAAGACTTCGTTGATGGAATCACCACTCCCATTTTCCCACTAAACATTCTTATCATGCCATCCCCCTCAACCATCTGCCTTGTAGACATGGATCAATAAGTATCACCCAAAGAAAATAAAAAATATGTAATTCAAGAATCAAAGGTAAAAGCATCTTTTTCAAATGGAGATCCAGAATCAAAAGAAAGCATGCAAAGAGAGAAAGATCAAGAAAAGTCCTTTATCCAAAATAAAAAGCTATTGGACAAATCCAAAATAAAAGAAGATCAAGACAAGTCCCCTAGCCAAAATAAAAAGCTATTGGACAAAGCAAAAATAAAATTCAAAAGTGAAAGCAAGAAAAATTCAATCTCCAATTATGCCTCTCCATCAAAAATCATTGGGGGCATCTATCAAGGAATAAAATCAAAAAAGTAACTTGTTGATCCAAGGTCTCCATCCACGTCACTCTCACTCATACCATATATTCCATTCCACCCATCCATGTTCACATATCTGGCATATCACACCATCGATGATGTCTTTCAATGTACCTTTGATGATGACTCCTTCACGTATTCTAGCTCATCGGTTGCCCAAGCTCCTTTTTGGTTGAAGCTTGATGGCCCACGTAGTGTGCACATTAGGGATCCTACCATAGTCTCTTTCATCGACCACATCTATCATCCTCCATATTTGCCACTCGTTCTCCTCATCTTGATCGGGTACTTTCATCCAACATGGTCATCAACATAGGATCGAGGCATCGTCAAGGCAGTCTATGGATCTGGAATCTATCAATTCTATACCTAGCTTCAGAGAGCTAGGAAAAAGTCTTGAAAAAATACAAAAAAATGGAAAAAAAGTCTTGAAAAAAAAATATACAAAAAAATAAGAAAAAAATTGAAAAAGTAAAGAGAAATCAATTTGTTCAATGGTGAAAACCACTTCGGTGGCGCCTTGAGCAAGCACCATGGTGAAAACTGAGATTTCGGTGCAATGTGTAGAGGCTTTTCTCCTTCTTCCTTTGGAGCTCTACTTGATCTTTTCATCCCATTTTCATTCACCCTCCACTTCATAATATCCTTTTCACACTCACCATGGCTTGTGAATTGTTCGAAAATCCCCTCACTTGCTCTCTTTTTCATGCGTACTAGGTTGGTCATATTCCTCACTAGGGAATTTCCTCAACCTTAGCCATGGGTTAGGATATTGAGCATCTCACGGTCAGAGAAACTACCCTCTTTGTCTATC
>VCHN02001460.1:0-22145 GCA_007115665.2 Sequoiadendron giganteum
GAAGATGCATTGCTTTTATAGAAGAAGTTGAGAGAAGAGATGCCAAGTTTAGCCAATGTGGGACTAAATCCCCTCCAATAGAATAGAGACACTTGGCATGATGGGATTGGTCAAAGCTTGTGCAAGTTTTGGCCAATGTGCCCATTCAAATTTGAAAAATTTCAATAAATGCATGTTGTTGAGGGTTTTGGGGGGAATAATCTTTGTTCAAAAAAGTCAAAGATGAGAGTTATTGAGGGAGAATAACTCTTTTTTAATAAATCAATAAATTGATTTATTGATGCAAGTGGGTGGGTTAGTTAGGAGTTTAGATTTGACTCTAGTTGAGTCAAAAGCTAGAGAATGCTAATCATGATTAGAAGTTAATTAATTTAGATTAATTAACTTAGGGGTTTTTTAGGGATTTGATATTTGATTTTAAATCGGTTTGATTTATTAAATCAAATAAGAAGAACCTTAGGAACTTAATTAAATAATTTGATTTATTTAATTAAGCTTGATGAACCTTAGGATTAAATCAATAAATTGCTTTAATTGATTAGTAGAAGAAACAAATGCATGATGTTAGTTACAATGGAATGCATAATGTTATTTTTGGATGTCTACATTTTGCCCCTCTTTGAAGCAATGTACTCATTGCATTGGTTCAAAGAATGATGTTGTCGGCATCGAAATTAAAAAATTCTTTGGTTTTTTCGGATGCCCCAGTGGAAAATAAGTACGTTAGTACATTGCCCCCTCGAGAGATCAAGCGAAAAGATACAATTTGAGGTGGATCTCACGACAAAGAGGTTCAAAATGGATGTATGGATGGTAATGATGATGTAGATGAGATGTTTGGAAGATGCTTAGAATAACAAATTTATATTATCATAAACAACTTTAAATGATTATGCAATGCATGTGAGATGGATGAGATGGATGATGTTGTCCTGATATGATGGTATGACATGATTATGTGAAATGAGAATACGGATGCAAGATGGATGCATTGTTAGCGTGACAGAAGATAGAAGAACGAGAGGGATAAACCCTTGAATATAAGAAGAATGTAGAAGTCCAATAAGTCTCCTAGTCATCAAGACTTTATTGGATATGACGATGAATGATGATGATGTGTTGCTTATCTAGGGATGGGAAAAGAGCATACCTTTCTTTATGTTTGATAACACATGTAGGTGCGATGCATCAAGGTATTAAGAACCAGGATGGCGTTGCGCCTAGTGTGATGGACTTTGACTCGACAATCAGATAGGAGTACTCTTGTTCACACTTGACAAACATAACCTTATTCAGAATGCAGTTCAAAAATTCCAGACATCTCGGGCCAAAACATAAAAAGGCAAGCCTTCTTATGTGGTCAACAAGATACCTAAAACATCCTTCCTACAAACAAAACAAAGTATGCATGACGAAGTTATTTTACAAGAATATCCAACAAGCACAATAGATAAAAAGATAATGATCGTTGCCCCATTCCTTTCTCTCTAAACCTGCTTTGTTTAGGCATCATCAAGAGGTCCTTGGAATGACCGCAAAATAAGATAAGTCAAAAAGACCAAAATAAAGTAAACAAACAAGCAAATGTTCTTCGTATCGCTAGCCAAGACTAAACTACTGTGGGGTACCTGATGCTTATGTCCATCGCAGGAAAGCTTCATCCTAGGACATGTAGTGATCAGGGTTTTGGTGAGACTGATTGGGTGATAGGCTATTGATACTCCGAGTTGACCAACTTGCTGACTTACTGACTTAGACTTAAGACTCTGATGATAAGGCGTTCACTTTAGAACCTGCTAAACTTGCTTCTGACTAACTCACCAAAGGGTGAAAGCGACGATGATTTATTATGAGTGATGACAATCACGGGTGAAAGCGAGATGAAATGGATGCACCATTTTGGTTTTTGCAAATGTTTTGAGGCTGTTTTTGGAATTTTGAGATGTTTTACAAATGTTTTTGGTATTTTCAAGATTTTCCAATGTTTTTGGTATTTTCAAGATTTTACAATGAACAGACTAACTTAAAGACCTATCCTAGGGGTCTCGGGAGCTCATCCATAGATTAGCCTTGCCTACATTATATACGCAGAGACCACGTAGTTCGACTGGTGGTGGACTGACTTGATGATAATATGGACAAATGGATTGCCATTTTATTGCCTAAAGGACTAACTTAAGATGCAGACTAGATGGGCAAACGGATTGCCAATGCGATGGATGCCTAAAGGACTGACCTAACCGTCTCGGGGGATGATCAAAGATCAACCTTGCCTACGTTCAAGCTCAGAGACGACGTAGTTAGACAAGGTGGAAGACTGACAAGACTAAATGATAAATTTTGAAGATTTTCCAATATTTCGACATGTTTTTGGATTTTTTGAATGATTTGGATGTTTTTGATTTTTTGAACGAGTTTTTGAATGTTTTTTATTTTTTGATGAATTTTTGAATGTTTTTGAATTTTTGATATGTTTTGGATGTTTTTGGATTTTTCGCATGATTTTGACAATTTGGATATGATATGTGATGGTATCAGTGCTCTGTTTTGGGATTTTGTTGAAAACCAAGCTTAATGTTGATCAATCAGATTAATGGATTGATAGTTTGACTAAGTGTGTTAAGTCAAACAAAAGTGATAATGCACTTGTAATTCCAAGAAGTTGTGTTATCTTGGAGTAAACTTGTACAAAAGAGGATGGTTTGACTAAGTGTGTTAAGTCAAACGAGGTGGTGTTGATTTTGATAATTTGGCTAAGTGTGTTAAGCCAAACAAAGTGATGATAATGAACTTGTAAACCCAAGGAAGTTGTGTTATCCTAGAGTAAACTCGTGCACAAGATGATAGTTTGACTAAGTGTGTTAAGTCAAACAAGGTGATGATTGATTAGATTTGATTGATCAAGATCGATGAAGCTTGAGTTAGAACAAAATTGCTTTGATGATTTGATGTGACACATATGTGCACATTAGATGCAACTGATATGAATTGCTTGGATTGATGTTCGACAAAAGATAGAGCATGATAAAGAATGTCTTCTTGTCAAAATATGCCATGGGCTAGTGACTTGGATTCATGTTCACAAATGATTTGACCAAGTTGATTTCACATTTTCCAATGCTCGGATCTCCACATAAGTTGGAGGATATAAATCAAGATTTATTCATGAAGCAAGATGTAATTATCTGCCCCCAGTGTCTAGCAATGTATGGAATGCCATGGGTAGATTCCTAGACAAATGGATATGAATTATCTTGCGATAAGATAAGGGTGTTCAAATTGAGGAATGCTCATTCAGATAATGCTTCAAGGCTCAGATAGCGTTCGGTATAATGGGATCAATGAAAATGACCCATGTCAAGATTTTTACCATAAGCAAGCGTAAAGTGTGCTCCAAAATTTTATCCAGATCAAGATAACTTGGAGTATGGATGCAGACGGAAAATGGATTGGATAAACGGTTCATGGATGAACGGATGATATGGATGGAATGTTGGCTTCATTATGGATGCGATAAGATGCTTTCTTCTGTACTGGCACACGTAGATGCTCGATTCTACACATGATGCCTGTTTGCCAGGTTTTCATCATGGTACTTGTCCAAAGCGCCACCGAAATGGTTTTCGCTGGAGGACGATTTTTTTTTCTTTACTGTTTTCAATCCTTTTTCTGATTTTTTTTGGATTTTTTGATCTTTTGATTTTTTTGTTGTCACCAAGATGCCTGTTTGCCAGGTTTTCATCAAGGTGACCATTTTTTCAGGACATTTTCTGATTGTTTTTGTATTTTTTGAGAGATTTTAAGCTGATGTTGAACCACCTGTTGGTGCTGATGTTGATGCTTCTGTCATAACGTGCCATCGGTATCCTGCTTGTAGAAGTTGTCTTGCCAAGATACGTGCACTTGAATGCAACTTTTGAGAAATTTGTTCTGCTTTACTGATACTGGAGTTAACTCTGTCTTTGTGCGCCCGTCGTGATAGGTGCCTTCTGAATCCTTATGATGAAGGGTCGCCGCCAATACATGGTCAATGTGAGAATTGGATATCATGCGTGGAGGCGTGGATGGAGTGTGTTTAGGAGTAACAGATGGATTGGTCGATGGTTTGGAACCTTTGGCTCTCCAAACTTGGGAAGATGAGCAATAATGGGTGGATATGGAAGTGTGCATGGAATTTGGACCAACTGCTTGATACACTTTGTACATTGCTTGAGAAGCCTGCTTTTTCCTTTGTGGAAATCTTTGATGGATACTTGCCCCATTTTTATGTTGCCCCATAGTTTCTTTAACTGATGGAGTTTGATAGGGATAATCTTTCTTTGTATTTTTTGGTATCCATATATACTTGATTTGTCCAATATGCTTCTTAGCTTCTTTTTCTTTGATAACATTCTTCATGCTTCGATTCAAGTCTTTCTTTTGATGTTGGTCCCAATTCGTGGATGGGGTGATCGGTGGATGGAGATTCATGGTGTGGCGGGTTGTAGTATTGGCATTGGTTTCATCATAAGGATCCTTCGTGCTCCCTATGTTGACGTTTGCTCGAGGCGAAGTTGCCCCCAGTATGGTGATAGTATTACTGATATGTTGAGATCCCTTGATTGTTGAGTAACCAAGGCCTTGACGCTTAGGATTTCCAAAAATCTGCACTGTTTCTAGGATACCCTGTTCCTGTAGGCCTAATCCTCTGCCTTGATAATTCATTTGTTGAAACATTTTATTTGCAAAAGGATATGATTTCCCTTGGAAACAAGGTGTTTCTCCTTCTCTGCTCTGTGGCGGATCTTCAAATGTCATAGCTCTTTCATTGATAAGATGATTTTCCCTTACAAAGGTGAGTGATCCAAGTTTATAAGTGATAGGATCTTCCATAAGCGGGATGAATGCCTGATTGATATCTTCAACTTGATCTTGTGACATATCAGATTGTAGTGCTTCTTCAAGAAGTGTTGATGCTTCGCTGTCTACACAAAAGTCTTCCTCATGACTCACTTCATAGGATGTTTTTGATTCATGACTTATGTACAAGCCTTCTTCATGATCCATTTCTGACATGTTTCTGGATTTCTCTATATCTTGATCATGTGTACCAATGTTAAGAGTATGAGACTCTTGTTTCCCAGTAATGATTTCAAGAGTATGAGACTCTTGTTTTGAATGAAGATCATCTACAGGTCCATCCAAAGAAAGCATCTCATGGGTAGATGGAAGAGTATGTGCTATGCGGATATGGTCATCATTTGCAACATCTTGTATAGATAAAAGAGTGCCCATTAGATCATTGTAGTATCTCGGAGATACAAATTCTTGATTTTGACTAATTCTGGAATTGCTTTCGCCATGCTTTTGATCAAGTTCTTGACATGGGTCAATTTCAAAGGATGGATTGTCTACAAGGGGTTCTTGGACATCGTCATTGGGAAGTGGCTCAATATTCTCTTGAATTTTGAGAGGATTTGGATCAAATGCTGAGATAGGGATTCCTTCAATATCTTTAACCATGAGGTCAAAGGATGTCAATATGTTGTTGGAAGGGACATTGCTAGACCTTGGTGAAAGATGTTGATCATGCTTTGGAACAAATTCTTGGGATATGTCTTGTAACTCATTAGGTGATGTAGAGACATTGTCAACATTATCATTGGTCAAAGGATCTTGATCATCATTTTGAATTATTATGGTGGGAATCAGTTACAAGCTTTGTTGTGGGAGTAAGGCCTGCGTTTTCTGCTGAGCCAACAACGCTTGTTGTTCGTCATGTTGTTTTTGTGCCAACAAAGCTTTTTGTTGGGCTCTTTGTTGTGCTACTTCTTCTTGGATTGATTGCAATAGTGCGTAAAATTCTGCTTGCGCTTGTGCTTCTTGGGCTACTTGAGCCGCTTGTGCTTGCTGAGCAACTAGCTGTGTAGCTTGTTGGGCTTGGAGTGCCTTTTTGCGGGAAGCTTCTTGTGCAGCTTGCAACATGATGGAGAATGAATTGGTCGTGTTGTGCTTTGGCGGTGGTGGCGGTGGTGGTGGAATGGGAATGGTGTTGATTGTTGGGGTTACTTGGATGGTTTCCATCTGTTATTGCGATATCGATGGCAAAATGGGATGATTTGGTATGATGTTTTGATTTGGCATGATAGATTGAAATTGAACATTGTTGTGGTTGGGAATCATATTGCTTGGATTTAGGTAACTTTGATTTTGCATGTTGTTACCTTGACTTGAATCCACATATGGAGTTGCCAATATATTTCTAGGATTTTGAACAACATTAGGGGGTTTTGCAAACATGTCGACCCCAAAGTTTACCAAGTGTGGATTTGAAATGGTCATGTTTGGTAAAGTTGCACTTGGTATGTATGGATTTGGTGGGATGATGTTTGGAAAACTCATGCATTGAGTGTTTGGTTGATAGATTTGTAGATTTGGACTTAGATTTAAATCTATCATTGGGAAAGGTGTTCCAAAATTTGGATCGGGCATACTCACATTCGTTGTACCATTGATGTTTGTATGAGATAATGCTCCCATGTATGCATTGTACAAGCTTTGAAAATCAAATGGTATTGCAAGGCTTGGATAGTTTAGTTGATTTGGGTTACTCATGATGGATGGATCAAATTTATATTCCATGTCCCTCTTGTGTTGAGATCAAGTTTGAACCATAAAATGAAGATCAATTTTCAAGAATGTAAGAGATGAACCTCTAATCCTTTAGATCGGTCTAAACCTTAGGTTCAAAGAAGTGAAGAACTAGGATAATTGAAGGATCAAAGCGATGATGAGGATGAGATAAATGGAAGATGAGTGATACAGATGAATGGAACTCTTAAAGAAACTTTGAAGGAAATGCTAAACCTTTCAGGAATTTGATTAATCTTGATTGGATTGATAGTTTGACTAGATGTGTTAAGTCAAACAAGAGTGATAAATGTAATCGTAAAACTCTAGGAAGTTATGTTATCCAAGAGTGAACTCCTACAAGATGGTAGTTTGACTAAGTGCGTCAAGTCAAACGAGGTGATGATTTGATAATTTGGCTAGGTGTGTTAAGCCAAACAAGATGAACTCGTAAACCCTAGGAAGTTGTATTATCCAAGAGAGAACTCGTGTATAAGATGATGGTTTGACTAGATGTGTTAAGTCAAACAAAGAGGTTTTGATTTCACCTAAAAGTTTAGCATAAAAGATGTTTACAAAGTTTCCAAGAGTTGTTGGTGAGGTGGAAATTTGATTGATGTTGATGGTTGAGAGATGGATGAAAGTGATTGAATTTGATCCTAGACTTGACCTAGATGACACTTCTTTTTACAAGACCTCGGTGTTGAAGAACACGCTATATTTCCTATGAGAGGAAAGTAAACCTTTGAAACAATTCAGGATCTCAAGACGCTCCTCACTAGCTTTCACACTAAGCTTTTTGAACTTCGATTTTGGGATTTTGATCATGTTAGAAAACACATGTGTAATCAAATTTGTCTTTTATCTTGGTTAAATGAGGTTCTTTTTATCCAAGACACTTGCTTGCTTAGGTTTTCAAACTATATGTCTAGTGTCCCATTCTCTTTCTCATCCCACAAGGTCCTTTATGCGGAAATCGAGGAGGAAAATAGGGCAAAAGTTCATTATGTTTATCCTTATTGGAAACAAATGATGGTAGAATTTGCACACTTAGAAACCTCTAGGAATGTGATCCCTAGGGAAAGCAAGAGTGGGAAAGTTCGTCAAAGGATATTTGTTTCTTCCAAGGTGTTTGAAATTTGAGGCTCTTGTGTATGTTTGTTTTCCAAATTTTTGAATCCAAGCAAAGTGTTTTTGATTCCAAGCACTTTTTACAACCCTAGGATGATGAGGCAATATCTTGTTGGGTTCCCACTTGGATAAATCTAGCTGCACATATCTTGTGCGAATGGCTAAATGCTTGACCACACTGGCTCCCCTCCACGGCACTCACTTATTTGGGTCAGCCAAGCATTAGTACCCATGAATCTCCCATGGCATACTTTCCATTTCCACAACAAGACCGCATGTTATGTGGGGTGGCTTCAGAGGACATGACCTCTTGCACCAACAAGATAGATAAGGTTTTGGCCAATTTCTAAACAAGGGTTCTAATTCGGGCATTCCGTTCATGGGGATTATCCAACGTCGGCGAGAGTCCATTGATGTCCATCTCGTCGGAATAATCCTCGTGATTCTTGAACTTTCCTCAAGAATCCACACTTATATACCGGTTGGAAGTCGCTTGGCTTTAGCGTGTTCCTGGTTGGGTCGTTCCCTTGGGTGATTACTTTTTCCCACAAGGAAGGCCCTCTAAGATAAATAATAGTGAGCTAACATATCCCGTCGTTCACACAACCTTCATTGAAAAACAAAGGGGAGAACCTCCGCAATATATCGTGCTCACACTCGCATGTTTTGTTCAATTTTAGATCCCAAATTGAAGTGTGGAGGCAATATTTTTGACAACTTAATATCATAAAAAAAACTTTTGATTCTCAAGATCACCGTGAGGCGCGAGAGAAGCGCATACGTCTTTTTGATGATATTACTTTGTGAAAAAGATTGCAAAATATGATAAACAGTTGTTCATTTTAAATCCAAAAAGTAGTGATGAATTCGTTTTAAGCACCAAAATCCAAGTGTGAAGGTTGCCTTGTTCAATTTTAATCCCAAATTGAAATCTAGTAAGTGTCTAAGGTTCAATTTTAACCAACTTTGAAAAGATCAAGCCATTGATTGATTTTAAGCCCAAATTGAAAGGTGAGTTAGCTAAAAACAGAAAAAAAAGGGTAGTAAATGGAAGCTCTAAGATTGTCAAATCAAGCATTAAAAAATGCTATTTTCCAAGTTTTGTTCTCAAAAATCTTTAATTCCACTCTTTTCGCCTTCACTTTAGCTTCAACCTTCAACTTCAATCTTGATGTCAACCTTGCTCCTTCGTTCAAATCAGGTACTTGTCTTCAAATATCCACCTTGATTTCAACCTATCAACAATATAAAGTTATCACAATTGAAATATTATATGTGAGGGAATATTAAAACACCCAACATTATCACACTATGAAAACTTATCCCTATTATGTCAAGTATCTACAAAACAAATAGTGGTTAGAGCATTAAAAGCTAATCGATACATAATGCTAAATGAATGATGATCGCAAAATTTGACCTTTGTTTTGAAATAAATGGTCTATTTGAAGGCTGTTTGTTAGGAAGCAAATCAGAATTAACAACTTAGCCAACACAAAAATAAAAATTCAAACTAATCAGCCACGTACATCCCTTCAATGGATCAAACTGTTGAAAATATTATCTCCTGGTTGCTAGATAGGCAGTAAATGGTGATATGACTATGAGAAAGACTCATACGTACTCATCACTTAAGAATGATTGACTGTTTGAAGATAATCAATGTTTGAGTTTTTTTTTTTGAATTGTAGTTTCCCTCCTCAGACTTCTGGAAATTGTATAGAAAAGACGTGAAGTTCTTTTGACAGATACTTCAACAAATACCACAATGAAGGTTGAGTAGTACCGATGCATTTTTCAAAAGGGGAATAAAGTTGTAACAAATCTGCATGAGATATCGATGCAACCAAATTGCGGAAGCCTAGATAGGGCACATTACTACTTGACTTGACACCTCAACAAGGCACATTACTATTTGATATGACACCTTCAACAAATGCTACTTCAATGTGCTAAAGCAATACTGGTCTAATGCACGCCAGAGAAAGATGTAGGCACACAGAGCTCATAAATTCGATCAAAAGGAAAGAAGATGTACGAGCGGCCTACACATGTAACCATTGACTTCATTTACAAGTATAGCCATTTCAAAACTGCTCCACTACTCTGATGCATCCCATTCCAAGACAAGTAACGTGTTCCACATGAACTAGCTGAGTTTTTTATGGTTGACATTACAGAAACAAATCACCAGACATCAAGTACCGGGTGCACAGGTCATAATTTTGTTCTTGAATGTAGTGTTCATAATTTCTTACCTCAGGATTGTCCCTTAGGTACCTACAAATTTTTCCTGCAAGAAACAAATATGTCAGAAGACACTAGACTTGCGCTCAGCCGATTGACTCTCCCCTGCAAGTTAGACTGTCGAAAGTAGAAATAATTCTCTGTTAGCTTAGATGGTAGCTATCTCAAAAACTTGGGAGTACGCCTAACACCTCTTCGATACTTTAAGCTATTCACAAATGATGCAAAAAGCGAAAATACCAGATTAATCGCACATCTCATTGTAATGGAAACACAATATATCGAATCTCAGCAAGATCGCATTAGCTTCAGTAATCCCTAAAGGCTTATGATAAGAAAAACTTATAACAGAGGGCACCTACTCCATTTAATGAAGCCATGTCAAAAGATACGACATATGCAGGAGCACGACACAAGCTTAAAGGTGCACATTCATAGGAGTGGTCTATAAGTGGATGGTAATTACTTACAATTGAAATCTTATGCAGCTGTACAAGATAAAGACTGTAGATCTAAGGGAGACTGTGATAATACCAAATATGAGATTTCAATATCAAGAACAAATGACCAAGGTTAATTCTATCAACACCATACAAGGGTTGCTGCATACTACGGTGTTCATTAAAGACTCAAACAGTGCTTTCCTGGGCTTTACATTCTCATTTGATTTGACAGCAGCAATTCTTAGACAAGATTGCAACTCATAATAACACGATTCCAGAGAAATAAATGTTCACAAAAGCCGAAAAATACACCAAGCTTCTTTCTGGTTCTTTCCGTGGTTGCAAGATACAAACCCAAGCGCAGCAATAAAAAATTCTAAGAGATTCATAATAAAGATCTAAAAAGCCTTGATAAAATTCCCATGCGTATGTATCTTGTATTCTGTATTGAAAGTAAATGTATGAGTCAGAGAGTTGAATCACTCGGGCTTATGAAGGAAATCACTCGGGCTCATGAATCAAGAAAGAGGTCGCAGCCTACAGAAGTGAAATATTAAGGAGGTAGCTATAGTCTTTACAGAGCTCACTGACACCGCTAGGAATTGACAGATAACGGCTCAATAATGAAGATGTTGAAACTGCAAGTAGTATGCATGAAGCTGTGAATAGTGTGCATGGTAAGAAGGCTTTCATGGAGGAGACCAGATTGGTTGTAATGACCAAAGGCAACTAGGATTAAAAGAGATCGTAATCAGCAATCAAAGTAGACATTATCAATTTGAGAAAGAAAATTTCATTTTATGCTATGAAAGCAAACCAATGTAACAAGCATAGTGTTGAGCTCTAGTCCTTTACAGTGGGATGCACTATTCTCTTAGTTAATAGTAACCATTTTTATTTTATTTTTGTCTGTAGAGGGATGCGTAACAAAAACTAATGCATAGAAACTCCTATAAGCATATATTAATAACATACTTTCAAGAAACCATTATGTTGCTACACTCTTCTTAACAAAAGACAAAAGAAATATTGTCCTTAGTAAATAATGGAACTGTGATTAAGAATTACAGAATAAGGGACAAGCACATGACAATCAATTGCTGCAGAGAGGATGAATAATATATCAAGATATCAAAGAAATAGCGGTGCTATGTTCACTGCACTTCACCTTCCATTTTTAGGATCGACTGTTGAATCCCTTCAAAGTGCTTGCCATAGCATTATCTTTCAACTTGACAGTCAATCTATTCAAAGGTATGTAGATTTAGATGCTAAAATCTAGAATAAAATATGATGCACACCTCTGTGCAAATAAGGCTTGGATGAACACATAGCAAGATCTCCGAAAGCATTCCTATTTTATCTAATTGAAAACAGAATGAAGTAACAAATTTCAAGCAAAGAATAAAAATAAGATAAAAATAAGATGCATTAGTTCAGCCCTCCTTCTGGCATGTTGTAGAGACGTGAAAATCTGCAAATGGTTAGCACAATGACAAAACAACATAAACAAAAATTCCTATCCCTATGAGATAATACTTCATGATTCAAATGCAACCAAACAACAAAATTAAACAAAGCATCTAAACCATGAAATAAACCTATCCCATAGTGGATTGGTGCAACTTAGTTGTGTAGAAAGCTGCCCTTTCCCAATCCATGATAAGCAAGATGCCAAATGATGAACAAGATTGATTCTCAAGTGAAGAGAATAACCTTGCAATGAGAATGAGTTGTTGCTAAGCAAATGGTGTTGTGATGAGCAAGATTGATTCTCAAATGAAGAGAGTAACCTTGCAATGAGTAAGTGTTGTGTGTTGTTGTAGATGTAATGCTTTGCATTTTATAGATTGAAAGATTGAAAGATTGAGAGATTTTGAGGAATGTGGGATTATTCACAAACCAATGACAAGGTGCCACTTGTCAAGTTGTGAGAGGGTGAGGAATGTGCAAGTCTTGGCCCATGTGCCAATTTGAAATTCAAATTTGGATGAGAAGACATGAAAGGTGCATTAAATGCCAAGTTTGACTTGTGCAAATAGCATTTAATACCTTGTTGGAAGGGACAAGTCCTTTTTTGGGGGAAGATTCAAATTGGAAGAATATTCCATTTTGATGCCATTTTGAATGTAATTAGAAGAAATAATAAATCAAATAAATGATTTATTGGTGCAAGTGGGTGGGTTAGTTAGGAGTTTGGATTTGACTCTAGTTGAGTCAAAAGCTAGAGAATGGTAATTGTGATTAAAAGTTAATTAAATTTAGATTAATTAACTTGGGGGATTTTAGGGATTTGATATTTGATTTTAAATCAGTTTGATTTATTAAATCAAATAAGAAGAACCTTAGGAACTTAATTAAATAATTTGATTTATTTAATTAAGCTTGATGAACCTTAGGATCAAATCAATAAATTACTTTAATTGATTAGTAGAAGGACTGAATGCATGATGTTAGTTAAAGCGGAATGCATAATGTTATTTTTGGATGTCTACATTTTGCCCCTCTTTGAAGCAATGTACTTGTTGCATTGGTTCAAAAGAATGTTGTTGCCGATCTCGAAATTATAAATTTTTTTTGATTTTTCGGATGCCCAAAAAAGAAATCATGTCTGATGGCCCTTATTTTATGTTGTTTTTTTTCCTATTGTCTTATTCTTTGGTTGTCATGTCTTGTTATGTTATCATGTTTTATAATGTTATGTTTAGATTAGTTAATGATTTAAAGTGAAGGTAATGTTGATTAATAATTAATTGCAATAATTAAATTTAAAAGGTTATTTTTAGAATATTGAAGAATTAATTGTGAATTATTAAAATATATTAACTGTGGAAGATTAATTAGTTGAAATTAATATGAATTCACAATCTTGATTTTTTCCAAACTTTGCAAAGTTTAACTAGTAGTTGTGATTTAAAGTTGCAAAATATCTGTGTTTTGAACTTGATGTCTAAAAGTTGAAATTGGCTAATTAAATTGCATGCAATCTGAAAGTTGAGTGGGTGAATTGTATTTACTTGGGCAATTGGATTTTCAAGAAAAAAGAGGGGAGGTTTTTAGGAGAAAGTTGTCTTCTATAGTTTTTTGGGGTTTTGTATGAAAAGTTGAAAATTGATCATTGAAGGTCGTATTATTGTTGTGAATGTCTAGTGGATTGAAGTTTGGATGTTTTCACTCTGCCCTCGTTCAAATCCGGAAAGCACATCAAGTCTTCTTTTGGCAAAATTATGTTTGTTCTGAATTGTCACATGCAATGGATATTACTATATTTTAATGGATTTATGTTGTGAATCCTTGTTTGGGACCCTGCACAATAAAAGAAACTAAAAACTTTAGAGATTAGATAATATAATAAAATAAGAAACTTGAACTGATTAGGAAGTAAAGAGAATCTTTCCTACTAAGCTTAGATCTGTCACAGATGGTTTGTGTTTTAGAAAATTTAATTTCCTTTCTTTGCATCTTGGCTACGTGGAGATTTTGGTTCAGTTTGTGGAAAGCTTGATGATATCATTTTTGGATATTGTTGGTACCTGAAATGTTTTGTTCAAATATTTAGGTCGATTAACGATGGAAATAAAACTTTGTTCATATCGTTGGAATTTTGTCTATAAATTTTGGTGTCTTTTAATTATTTTGTTGAACCTGGAGCTTGCCACGGTTTTAAAACTTCCTGAAGAAATTCGTTGCACTTTAATGTGTATGGTTTTCAGTGATTTTTACGTTATACTCTATAGTATCTCCATAACTCCGTAAACTTTAGTTTGTATGGAAAATAAGTTCTAGCCTTGCCCACGTAGAGTGCATTACTCTCTGTGTTTCAGTTTTCCTATCTTTCGAGTGCAATTTCGTGACCTATGTCGACATATTCCTCCTCAGTATAGTCTTTCTTGATTATTTTTAGCATTTATGCAAAGAATATTGATGTAGCTACTGTCAAATACCTTGTGATTACCCCTTGCTGCCTGTGATAGAGACTGGACTTGTTCATAATCGAGTGTAATGAAATTAAGATCCGTCATGCATCACTGTGCAACCTATCACAACTACAACGCTTGAATGTAGAAGGGTGTAGATGTTTAAGTAAGTTTTTAGATTCTTTTGTTTTGTGTGATAGTGGTAACACGTAATCATGAGAAGATGTATGGATCTAATTTCCTCCATGATTCTATTCGAAATATCATATTGGTCAGCCGCTTGTTGTTCTTGACCCTTTAGATTCAAATTATCTTAAGTTATTCTAGGTCTCAAAGTTTGAGGGGTCTTCTTGTCACTCGGGTTTTCTGATTTTCTATCATTTGGAATTAATAAGTTTCAAATTCTGCCACATAGAAGATGTTTTGACATCTTAGGTTTCTTGTCACATTTGTGTTGTATCTCTTAAATTTTCTTGAGCTACGAATCTGAGTGAGATTCTTCCATTTGGTGTATCAGACTCTTAGCGTATTCTTGTGTCAGATTGGCTAAATCTTTAGACTCATTTTTGTGGATTCTCGGAACGCCTCTTTCAGAGTCTAACTTCTTCTTGGTGTCTACGAAAATAAAGAGGGTATATTTTATTTATTACGTTATTCTTCTTCCTTGTAATATGATTCACCTCCAATCACCCTTTTTAGTATACATTGTATAGACTAGATTTGTTGTGTTTTGTGTTTAATTTGCAACTTTCTATTGTTTTGTGAATCGTTCATGCAAATCACATGTGTAATAGGCTTTGGCCATTATTGTAGTTTCGGTGCTATGCATGGCATAAAGTCTATCTCTAGAGTTATCCTCATTTGATTCGTTGCATGGTTGTCATTGTTTCATTTGTCCAACTTCAGTCTCTCCTATTCTTTATTCGCTTTTGTTGTGCATGGTATTGCATTCTTTGCTACCACGTGAGTTTGGATCTTGAGTTGTTTATCTTGTTTATATTTTTGAATTTACTATTTCTGATGGTGCACTTATGTAGTAATGGTTTCAGTTCACTCTTTTATGATATTAAATATCTCTTATTTCGTGTGATGAAGCGAATTCAGTGCGTTCAATCGTTACCTTCTGTGATAGATAAAAATTTGTTAGGATCTGGTAAGGCGGATGGCTAAGTCCTTTATGTCTTGATTCGCATATTTAGGTGTCTATAATCATACTATCTTCTATCCTCTGTAGAATTGGTTGGGAGTTTGATTCCCTTATCACCGTAATTTTGTATGTTACCTCCTATCATTCTCTGAGCTGTGCCTTGCATGTAGTACTGGTTGGCTTGGTTGTTGTCTTCATGAGGAGGGTCGATAACATTTTCTTCGGTGATTTAACCTTTTGTTACCTTCTCTGATCTGCACATATAATTATAGTTTAATCTCCTTCTACTTTATCTTTGTGAATCATTCTTTGTCGTGACCAGTATTAGAAATGACATGCTTGGTAATATTTCTGAAGATCGCCTCCTTTCGTAGGGTGTGTCGATTTATGTTTATGACCTCTTGTTTTTTATTTATGTGTTCTTTCTTGTTACCTCCCTGTCTTTGTGCGCGAGGCATTCGTTCTTATAGTTTTCCGTCCCTATGTCTCTAGAATCATTGTTTGATCTATTGAGTTGCTTGTCTTTACGCTCTTCAGTTTTGTCTCGGTTATTCATGGCGGCATAAATATTACATGGCCGATCTGAAACATTGCATGCGGGTTGAATAATCATAATGCAGGGCATAGTTCGACGCTATCTTCCTGAACATAGGATACACCGTTTTCATCATCTATTCATTGGTTCCTGATATTTTTGAGTTGTTCATTCTGTTGTTTATGTGTCTTTTGAGCAACTTTCATGATTACAAGTATTTATTTAAATAAAAAAATTTTATTCACCTACGCCAGACTAATCGCAGTTGGATCTTCAATATGAAACGAAACTTAGTTAGTGTCGTATTTTTCTTTGTTCTGTCCATTCTTTCTTCTCTTGTCTGCATGGTCGACTGGGGTTCAATGTAGTTATGTTTATATTCTTGCATGCAGTTTTTTGTTTGTTTGATTTGAGTCTATTGACGACGTGATGGTACAATGATTGTCTAATTCATAGTCCTCCTTATTATATTTATCCCTTAATATGAAATAGAATGGGCGGTGAAATTTATGATAGTTTTTGAACTATAGTTTATATTTTTTTAGATTACATAAATTCAGTTACCTTCTTATTTGGTTATCTATTCATTAGAATCATATTCATTTGTGGTTCTATTATTAGAACATCTTGTGAATTGTTTAGATATAAAAAAATAAAAACATTACATGAAAAAGAATTAAAGACTCTATGAAATCGAATATAAAGTATTTGTTACTTAAAATATAAATATAAACAACTATGGTCTAGTAATTTAGTTATATTTCGCTAACTTTCAATCAATGACATTTTCACTTGGATAATATTTTATTATAATTGATTTCTTCCTTACAATTTGGTGGTCTATTAATTTAATACATAAACATTGCTAAGATTAGAATGATAATTGTCTTATTTACTACAATGAATTTATATATATGGTAATTACAGTATGAATTCTAGTATCTTCATATTTATGGATGTGAAATGAAACATAATCTTTTGGAGGAATTTATTGTCTTTTCATTCAATGAACTTAAGTGTTTTGAGTTAGAAATATATGATTGGAAATTTTGAAAGAACTTTTTAATTATGATTAATTGGTATCTTTATTTAGAGTTTATTCTTATTTCATTCTTTGAAATATATTGGTTAGCTTATCATCTCCTAGAGGCTTAAGATATTAGTATTGGTTTAGAATCATGGATAGGAAATCATGGTTAATTTTGTGTCACTTCCATGTTGAAACATGAGCCATGCACGTGTTGTGTTCATGTGATTTTACTTTCGGATTTTCTTTAAAATTCCATGTTATGGAAATGAGTTTTGTTCATTAAAGACTTTCCATGCATGTTTAACAATGTTATTGAGTTATTTTAATGTCATGGTATGATTTTGACTATGTTGGGTCTTTTTGAAAATAATTTTTCCCTTGCATGCATGATGGATTTTCAAGTCTTGTCATTTTGAGAAGTTCTACTATTTGAGGAGTGGCTTCCATAAGGGGCTAGACCCAGAAGTGGTTGCAGGGGTAACCTCTCGCAAGTGTGTTAACTAAGTGATAATTAAAATAAGCTTTTAAGGGTTGCAGGTAGCATCTCATATTAATTCAGATAAGTTAGCCTCACTTAAGACTCGAGTGCTCATTTGGGGTTGGGATGAGTGGAAAGGCCTAGAATGGAGAAGATCAACTGTCTTGTCCCTTTGAAAGGTATGTTGATCCTGCATGAGTTAGAGTGGGGGTCGGAGATCGATTGAGGTTGCCAGGGTTTAACAATGTAAGGGGGTTGATAACCTATAGATATCCCATTGGGTAACCCCTGTTGAGCTTGGGTGATGAAAATCTAGTCCTTGCACACTTGTTAGTTCTCTTGTGTTGAGCTATTTGTGATTGTGAGTCACCTCTGGGAGTATGTATGGTGTCTTTTGATTGTGATGTCATGTATGTCGACCATGAATTGTGTGATCTTCTTGTTGTTGTTTGTTTGAATTGAGGGCTTGTTCAATTTCCTAGCATGAGGGGTGGGCTTTCTAGTTCCACATGGTTGGGATGAACGTCCCACATCTTCAATTGGGTCCCCTATAAGTTATTTTGTTTGAGCCTTGCTTGTTCTTGACAGGATCCTGGTTATACATCTTCCACATAGTTGTTCATCAAACAAGTTCGTGGATGTGGTCATTATCTATTTTGGATCTTATTATTTATTGTACACACTCATGATGTTACATGAGGTTTCGTTGTATTGTTACTTTTCATGTATCAAAATTTTTCACAATCTCGCTTGTTGTAGATGAACTTGTAATGTAATCTGGATATGACTATTCACTTGATTTGATATATATAGTTCTTGATGTGTTGTGTTTATTGTGTTACTCTAGTAGTGTAGTTGTGGAATCCGAAAATGTTCATGTTAAGTTATTGATCACATGTTTAAAAAAAATTGTTGGTCTTTTTGCATTAGTGATGTGTCATTTCTTGGGTTCCACGATGGGTCATTACAACTTGGTATCAGATTAAAGGTTCTAACACTAGGTAATCTAGTTCATGTGAGCCCACTAGATTAGCCTAGTTCTTAGATTCTTGTGTGTGTGTGTGTGTTTTTCTTGGTTTCTTGTGTCTGTTAAATGAGTTTCTTTTCTTGGGTGGTGTGTGTAGGATTCCTAGAGGTCGAGGTCAAGCTAGAAGTCACGGTAGAGGTCTGGGAGGTGGTTGTGGAGAAAATTGTCAGAATAATTTTTTTCTGCATCCCCATGAGAATGATCATGAGGAGCACCTGGGTCCTCAGTTATTTTCTTTTCTTGAGGATATTCTTTTGTAGCTAGGCCCTAGACAAGAGGGTGGTCGACAAGTGTTTAGGGAAAGATAAAGGTTCCCTAGGAGGAGGAATGTTTCAACTTTAGCGAGACTTATGATGGGCCTTTTGAGGGAACGTTCTCCACTCATCAATCATTCTAGTAGAGTTTTGGAGTTTGAGAATTGGATGATTCGTGTTCATTTTGGTAGGGCTTCTCCAACAGGCTTCGGGTTCTGGGGTGATCATATTTCATCTAGAAGGATCTGGAGTTGGTTGCGAGCCCAACTCCATCGTCCTAGTGAGTCAACTCAAAGCACATGAGCTGCAATAGGAAGAGGTCCTAGTTGTACTTCTTCAGGCTAATAGGGCCACATATCTAGACAATGTCCTCAAAGGAACACACCTAAATTCTGTTAGAGGTCGATGGCTATAGAGCCAACAAGGAATGACTCAGGAAGGTACCATAGGGAAAGTGTTGTAGTTGATCATCATCAAGTAGAGAATCAAGGTATAAATGTGGAGATTATTGGTAGTTGTCAGGTAGTTGATTCAAGAGCCCGTGGAAATCCTATGGTACAAGAGACTGAGGAAGTTCCTTTAGAGTTGTTTTCTCTAGATTAACACTTGTTATGATAAGTAATGTGTTTTTAGACTTTGAGGTGGCTGCTTCACCATGTTGGTTTGTATGGGTTTTGTAATATGCTTGGTTGTAGGCTTCCAAGAGTAATCCTTACCCTAGGGAGGGAGGATGTAGTGACCTTCTTGATGACATTTCTATTCTATTGTTTTGAGTTATTATTAGTAGTTAGTTGTTTGAGACTATGTTACTTTGATGTGTTATGTCATGGTTCACATGACCTATAGTGAATCTTAGTTGATGATACACTTTACTTTATGGTGCTTTGTTTACTTAAATGAGATACGTTATTATGATGATCTATGATGCTTTGTTATGCTTGGGATGATATTATGATGTGGTTGATATTAGATGCTATGTTGTATGTCAATTCAGTGAAGGAGATGGTTTAGTAGTACTCATTTGTGAGTGCCCTGCTATGGCATGATTCTTTCTTCATGGTGTGTCTTCATATATATACATGTTCATTTGACTATGTAGTGTGATGCAACTTTCAGGTACACGCATCGACTCCACCTGCTTGTCAGGTTTGAGCGTGTCATGGCCCAATGGAATCATTGTTCAGGAGATAGATTTGTCCTTTGTCTTGAACCATCGTTCTAAAAGAACAAGTATCATTTTTCACCCTTATTTTATGTTGTTGTTCGTCGTGTCATCTTATTCTTTCATTTTCACGTCTTGTTATGTTCTCATGTTTTATAATGTTATGTTTAGATTATTTAATGATTTAAAGTGAAGGTAATGTTGATTAATAATTAATTGCAATGTTGCAATGCTTAAATTTAAAAGGTTATTTTTAGAATGTTGAGGAATTAATTGTAAATTATTAAAATATATTAATTATGGAAGATTAATTAGTTGAAATTGATATGAATGCACAATCTTGATTTTTTCCAAAATTGGTAAAGTTTACCTAGTATTTGTGATTTAAAGTTGCAAAATATCCGTGTTTTGAACTTGATGTCTAAAATTTGAAATTGGCTAATTAAGTTTCATGCAATGTGAAAGTTGAGTGGGTGAACTATATTTATTTGGGAAATTGGAATTTCAAAGAAAAAGAGGGGAGGTTTTCACGAGAAAGTTGTCTTCTGTAATTTTTTGGGATTTTGTATGAAGATTTCTAAATTGATCTTTGAAGGTTGTATTCGTGTTGTGAATTTTTTGTGGATTGAAGTTTGGACGTTTTCGCTTCGCCCTCGTTCAAATCCGGAAAGCATTTTAGGCCTTCTTCTGGAAAAAATATGTTTGTTCTGAATTGTCACATGCAATGGATATTACTGTAATTTAATAGAGTTATGTTGTGAATCCTTGTTTGGGAACCCATACAATAAAAGAAACTAAAAACTTTAGAGATTAGATAATATAATAAAAGAAGAAACTTAAACTGATTAGGAAGTATAGAGAATCTTTCCTACTAAGCTTAGATATGCCGCAGATGGTTTGTGTTTTGGAAAATTTAATTTACTTTCTTTGAATCTTGGCTACATGGAGATTTTGGTTCGGTTTGTGGAAAGCTTGATGATATCATTTTTGGATGTTTTTGGTACCTGAAATGTTTTGTTCAAATTTTTAGGTCGATTAACGATGGATATAGAACTTTATTCATATTGTTGGAAGTTTGTCTACAAATTCTGGTGTCTTTTAATAATTTTTTTGAACCTCAAGCTTGACACAGTTTTAAAACTTCTTGTAGAACTTTGTTTCCCTTTTATGTGTGTACGGTTTTAAGTGATTTCTACGTTACACTCTGTAGTATCTCCATAACTCCATAAAATTTAGTTTATATTGAAAATAGTTTCCATCCTTTCCCGCGTAGAGTGCATTACTCTTTGTGTTTCAATTTTCCTGTCTTTCGAGTGTAATTTCATGACCTCTGTCAACAATTCCTCCTCAATATAGTCTTGCTTGATTACTTTTAGAATTTATGTAAAGAATATTGATGTAGCTACTATTGAATATGTTGTGATCACCCCTTGCCGTCTGTGATAGAGATTGGACTTGTTCATAATTGAGTGTAATGAACTTGAGATCTATCAAGCATCACTGTGCAACCTATCACAGCTGCAACGCTTGAATGTAGAAGGGTGTAGATATTTTAGTAATTTTTTAGATTCCTTTTTTGCCTACCACAGTGGTAACACGTAATCATGATAAGGTGTATGGATCTAATTTCCTCCTTGATTCTATTCGTAATATCATACTGTTTGGCCGCTTGCTATTATTTACCCTTTAGATTCGATTTATCTTAAGTTCTTTTGGGTCTCAAAATTTAAGTGGGTCTTCTTGTCACTCGGGTTTTCTTATTTTCTATCTTTTGCAATTAATAAGTTTTAAATTTTGCCACATTGAATATGTTTTGAGATCATAGGTTTCTTGTCTCATTTATGTTGGATCTCTTAAAGTTTCTTGAGCTGCGAATCTGAGTGAGAGTCTTCCATTTGGTGTATCAGACTCTTAGCATATTCTTGTGTGAGATCAGGTGAATCTTTATACTCCTTTTTGTGGATTCGTCGAATTCCTGTTTCAGAGTCTGAATTATTCTTACTGTCTCTGAAAATAAAGAGGTAAGATTTGATTTATTACATTATTCTTCTTTGTTGTAATGTGATTCACCTCCAATCACCCTTTTCAGTATACATTGTATATATTAGAGTTGTGTTATGTGTTTGATTTGCAATTTTCTATTATTTCATGAATCGTTCATGCAA
>VCHN02002101.1:0-18598 GCA_007115665.2 Sequoiadendron giganteum
TCAATCCTAAACCCAATATCCTCAACCCTATACCCATTATTCTAAAGCCTAATCCCTATACCCTATACACTTAGCCCTATACCCTCAACCCTATACCCATTATTCTAAACCCTAATCCCTATACCCTATACACTTATCCCTATACCCTCAACCCTCAACCCTATACCTTAAACCCTAAACCCTACACCCTCAACCTTATACCCTAAACCATAATCATTATCCCTCAACCCTATACTTAAATGGAAAACCCTACACTCTCAAGCCTTAACCCTATACCTTATACCCTTAACCCTACACCCTAAACCCTAATCCCTATACCCTATACACTTAACCTCATACCCTCAACCCTGAACATTATACCTCAATCCTCAACTATCAAACTTGTACATAAATCCTAAAACCTAAACCATCAACCCTAAACCTAATATCCTCAACCCAATACCCTCAACTATATACCTAATACCCAATATCCTAAACCATAATCCATATACCCTATACACTTAACCTTATACCCTCAACCCTAAACACTATCCCTTGACCCTCAACCCTATACCTTAAACCCTAAACCCTCATCCCTCATCCCTATACCCTATACCCTCAACTTTATACCTAATATCCTAAACCCTAAACCCTATTCCCTATACACTTAACCCTATAACCTCAACCCTATACTTTAAACACTAAATCTTACACCCTCAACCCTCATAGGGGGAGAGAGAAAGAGGGGGAGGGAGGGAGGGATTGAAGAGAGAGAGAGGTTGGGAGGGAAAGAGGAAATAAGGATAAGTAGAGAGGGAAGGAGAGGTAGAGAAACATGAGAGATAAAGAGTAGATAAGAGTAGATAAGGAAGGAAATATGGAGGGAGAGGTATGAAGGGAGAGAGAGGGAGGTGAGATAGAGAGGTGAGATAGAGAGCAATAAAGAGAGTGTGGTAGGGAGTGATAGAGGGATAGGTGAGATAAAGAGAAGTAGAGAGAGATAGAGGGAAGGAGGGAGGGTGGGTGAGAGAGGGGAGGAAGGGAAAGGTAAAGAGGGATATGTGAGATAAAGATAAGTAGAGAGAGAATGGTCACATACAGAGAAGGAGATAGTTATAAAGAGGGGAATAGAGAATGGTGAGATAGAGAGGAGAGAGTGAGAGGGAAAGAGGGTGATGGAGGAGTGAGAGAGAGCAAGAGAGAGAGGTAGAGGGAGGGAGAGGAGAGATATAGAGTAGATAGGGGAAAAGTTAGGGAGAGACATCTAGTGAGAGAGAGAGGCCTAGGGGAGATAAAGATAATTAGAGAAAGGAGAGGTAGAGAGAAGTAGAGAGATAATAAGGGAGGGAGAGAAACAAGATAGAGAGGTGTAGAGAGAGTGGTAGGGAGTGATGGATATAGAGGTAGGTAGAATGGTATTAGGTAGATAGAGAGTAGAGAGGGAAGGAGAGGGGAGGAGGGAGAGGGGGAGGAGTGAGAAAGCTGAGATAGAGAAATAGAGAGAGTGGTAGGGATTGATGGAGGGATATGCGGGTAGAGAGGGATAGGTGAGATAGAGAGAAGTAGAGAGAGATAGAGATAGAGGGAAGGAGGAAGGGTGGGTGAGAGAGGGGAGGAAGGGAGAGGTAAAGAGGGATAGGTGAGATAAAGATATGTAGAGAGAGGATGGTGACATATAGAGAAGTAGAGAGTTACAAAGAGGGAAAGAGAGAATGGTGAGATAAAGAGGAGAGAGTGAGAGAGAAATAGGGTGAGGGAGGAGTAAGAGAGAGTGAGAGAGAGAGAGGTAGAGGGAGGGAGAGGAGAGATAGAGAGTAGATAGGGGAAAAGGTAGGGAGGGAGACATCTAGTGAGAGAGAGAGGGATAGGGGAGATAAAGATAATTAGAGAGGCAAGGAGAGGTAGAGAGAGAAGTAGAGAGGGAATGAGGGAGGGAGGGAGAGAAGCAAGATAGATAGGTGTAGAGAGAGTGTTAGGGAGTTATGGATGGAGAGGTAGGTAGAGAGGGAGAGGGGAGATATAGATAAGTAGAGAGGGAGGGAGAGAGAGGTGAGATAGAGAGAAATAAAGAGTGTTCGAAGGAGATGTAGGTAGAGAGAGGGAGAGAGGAGATAAAGATAAGTAGAGATGGAAGGGTAGGTAGAGAGAGAGGCGAGATAGAGAGAAGTAGAGACGGAATGAAGGAGGGAGGGAGAGGTAAGGAGGGAGAGAAAGGTGAGATAGAGAGGTGTAGAGAGAGTGGTAAGGTTTAATGGATGCAGAGGTAGGTAGAGAGAGGCATTGGGAGATAAAGAGTAGATAGGGAAGAAGAGATGGAGAGAGAAGTATGGAGGGAGAGAGAGGGAGGTGAGAGAGAGGTTAGGTAGAGAGAAATAAAGAGAGGTAGGGAGTGGAGGGAGAGGTAGGTAGCTAGAGAGAGAGAGATAAGTAGAGAGGGAAGAAGGGAGAGAGGGAGAGAGAAGTGAGGTAGAGAGAATTAGAGGCCAAAGGAGAGAGAGATTTCTTGAGATCAAGGCAGAGAGAGTTGGAAAAAGGGATATAGATAGTGAGAGAGAGGTATAGAGTGTAAGGGATAAAAATGAGTGAGATAGAGAGAGAAATAACATAATTTTCTGATTACTGAAATTTAACCTCCTGATTATTGAAATTTGACTAAGTTTGAAATTTGTGAGATCTTCCAAAAACTAGAAGTGAGAAAGGGGAGAGAGGGGGTAAGGGAGAGAGAGGGATTGGAGAGATAGAGAGTAGAGAGAAGGAGAGAGTGAGAGAGAAAGATGATAGAACTTGCTGACTACTAAAATTTAACTTCCTGATTATTGAAATTTGACATGCTAATTACTAAAATTTGATTAAGTCTAAAATTTTTAAGATCTTCCAAAAACTAGAATTTGCATTATAACTCCTAGAGATCTGAAACCACTCTCAAACATTTTTCCTATATACATGAAAGATAACTTAAAGTATAAGAAAGTAAATGTCCATATGTAAATGTCAACTTATACTCAAATGTTTATTTCATGTATATAGTTTCCCTGAAAGATAACAAGAAGAAAGAGATAAGAAAAAAATTTCAATGTAGACCAAAACATGAGCACGTTATAATGCACTCGCTTTTTGTCAATGCATTCACAAAATGCAAAAAATGCATTCACAAAACATGTCAAAAATGAGATATAACGCAAGCACATTATAACGTGCACGCGTTATATCTTGCTTTGGGAATCCCCAAGCCTTAGGATTGGTATTTGCCTTGGAATACCAACCCAAAGGCTTGGAGGGCATTCTCAATGACCAGAGACATGTTTTTGCAAATTCTACAATTTTTTCACATAATTGGATTTGTGCTCACTACTAGGATTGCATGTGGTTCAATATCGAAAAAATTGAAGACATGGGTAATGTTGGGTTCTCTCTTAGCCATCCAACGATGTAATTTTTTTCACTTTTTGACAATGTTAAGCCTTTCATCCATAATTTATTTTGTTTGTATGTTTCTTTTTTTCCAAAAAGCAGTGTTTGGTGTTTTTTTTGTTATAAATTAACCATTCATCGAATTTTTAAATAAATTACATTTTTAGAAACTAGACTCCATTCTACAAAAAAAATTAAAACAAAAATTCAATTAGTTTCCAAAATTTGTAGGGCTAGCACGGCCAAAAAAAAATTTGAAGAAGTGTCCACTTCAAAAATTAGTAAAAAATAAAATATTCATTAAAAAATTATCAAAAAAATCGTGCATCAACTACATATTGCTAGCTAACTTTTGACTGTAGCGATTTTGAAAATACTAAAAAAAAATTCATCGTACGAGGTTCATACAAGAGTTTCTATTTTATGTTTTTTTGACAAAAACAACACCAATTTTTGTACATTCCTTGTTTCAACCCCTTAATCTCAACCATTTTTCAAAATAAATTAGTAGTTTAGAAAGTAGACTCAGAGCACTTGAATCCTTCTTTTTGTTCCATCTCAAAATTTTGAGTGTAAGTATCCTCAATTTCACATCCAAGGTCAGTATTTCCTGATTTTAGAAAAAAGTTGTCTACTTAAGTCCCCTTTTTGGGAACCATCTTGGTGCACTTACCCATATAATTTATTATTGTAAATTTGGATCATTCATCATTAAGTCTCATATCTTACAGTCAATATTTTCTTGGCTTGAATTGTCTTAGAAGGCAACCCTATTTTATGAGGGTGTTGTATTACAACTATGTATTGTGATGTATTCTAAGAGTTTGATAGTGGTTGTTTTACCTCTATATCTTTGGTTTGTGATACTCCCGTGAGAAGCTTGCTCTACAAGTATATTGTATTTTTTGTGATTTTTGAATAATATATTGGTAGTTTATAGAGTGTGGGGTTTTTCTCTCAAAAAGGTTTTCCCCATGTAAATTATTATGTTGTAGTATGCATGTTATTTATGTTTATGTTTTAAATTTTTTTTATAACTGTTGTAAAGGTTTGCAAAGTTTTACATTATCCTCCTCTCAAGATTAGTGTAGGAAGTTGTTTTTTCTACTTTAGCTTCCTTACATTTTGTAGGTCCTCATGAATTCTAGAGTGGAAATGGAAATTCATCAGTATGGAATTTTTGCAAGGTCTCCCTATGTTTCAAAATAAACATAATGTTATCTTAGTATTGCTTGAAAATCTCACCAAAGTAGCCCATTTTATACTTGGAAATTTAATGGATGGAGCACCGATAATAGCTTATAAGTTTTTCCAAGAAGTGTTTAGATTATATGGAGTTCTTGAGACTATTATCTCTGACAAAGATACATGCATGACATCAAGGTTTTGGAAAGCCTTGTTTTTAGCACTTGTAACTTAGCTTAAAATCTCGACCTATCACCTTGAGACAAATAGTCAGACAAAAATGGTGAACCAAGTCCTTAAAGATTTATTATGGATGTATTACATGGATCAACAATACAAGTGAGAGGAATATCTTTCTCTTGTGGAATTTTCATATAATAGCTCCTATAATTTTGTGATAAAAATCACTCCATTTGAAGCATTACATGGAAGAAAGTGCTAAACTCCTATAATCTAGGATAAGCTAGAAGATATGACTAGCCTTGGTCCAAAAATGTTATCAGAAATGGAAGAGTAGATCAAACTAATCAGAAAAATAATGGTGGAAGAAAATGATAGACAAAAAATTTATGTGGATACCAAGCATACACCAAGACAATTCTTAGTTGGAGAAAGAGTTCTTTTGAGGGGTCAAACCTGAAAAAAGTTCCATAAAGTTTGGAAATTCATCCAAACTAGCCACTCCATTTATGGTACATTTTGAAGTTCTTGAAGTAATTAATTTGATTGCTTACAGAATCACTCTACCTCCAGCTCTTTCCCATATGCATAACATTTTCATGTTTCTTATTTAAAGAATTATATAGCTAGTTTTAGTCACATACTTGACTAGAATGCACTAGAGTTACATGATCCAAGAATGGTAATGATTGAGCCTCTCAAGGTGCTTGAAGTATGCAAGCTCCACTTGCATAAAAGATATATTACCCAATGCAAGGTCTAGTGGGACCAATATGTCAAGGACTGTGCCACTTGGGAAGACTACAACAAGTTTTATCAAAATTTCCCTATTTTTTTTACAACTTTCGATAGTTAAGAGAAACTTGTTTTATTTTCATTTTGATTTCAATTCCTTTGCCTATATTCCTAGACAATAGAAGGTCATTGTGGATTTCTTAGCTAAATGGATATCTAATGTCAATTATAACTAAAATATCATTAATTAGGGGTCTCTACCTCCAGATAAACTTACACAACTTCTTTAACTTAGTCATAATGATCAATCTTAACTCCCTTTGCTTGCAACTCTTAGGGAATGAGAGTTGTGTTTCGATTAAAAACTCTCCTTCTTGGGGGTGGTGAAAAAGTGGAAAACACCCTTGATTTTTTCATTTTTTTAACTTTATTTACAATTATTGCTATATAGAAATATGTTTTTTTTAATTTATTTTAGTTTCTCATATAATATAGTTTTCCATTTTAACCCAAAAAATCTAATTAAGTTTAAATTATATTTTATATTTATTTTAGGAATATTGATTATAACTATGTGTATTGTGTACAAAATAAATTATGTATATTATAATAATAAAAATTACAATATTGTTAATATTAAAAATTATTGGATGTAATTTTTGAGTTTTTATTGTATTATATATTAACTTAAAAAATATTCATTATGCACTTGGAATATTTCAATCCTTTTGAAAGAAAATTGTTGCTCCCAAATAAAAATTTACAAACTTGTCTAACTCTAATATTTGCTTCATTATTTATTTTATTTTGAATTTAAAAATATTTTTAATTATGTGTAGACACAACCTCTATTAAAATAAGCAGTACTTAATATGTAAAAGCAAAACAAATCGTATAATTTTAAAATATATTGGAGAGTTTTTTGAAAAATATAGAAATGAGACTTATTTTAGACATGGAGAAACAAAGGTTTTATTGAATGTTAAATTGCTTTGGGTTGGTATAAAGGTTGAAATTAGTAGATACTCTTATGCACTCCAAGAATTATAGTTTATAGCATCACATTTAAACTTCTCATTTGATTTTTATTTTTATTGAGAGAAGCATGAGAAGTTATTCCACTATGAACAAACATTCTACATATTTCGTTATAAATAATTCTCTTATGAACAAATATTTTGCATATTATTTTTGAATCAATAATTGTCCATTTAAACAAATAGTCTTCTTATTTATTTCCACACAATGTGCATGCATTCATAGAAATCATAATAGTCACTCCCTCAATCTCTATAGCCAATTTTATTGAGAGAACTCTATGACATCAATACACAAATGATGTTCACCTTTATTTATTAAAGTTATCAACAATAAAAATTTATTGAAAGTAGTTCAAGGCATGTTTTAAAGCATTGATTTGACATCTATTTTATAAATCAAGGTTAGTTTCTAAAAACTTCAAAATAGTGTCAAAATAAACACTTCTTCCAAATATCTAAAATTTTCTAGACATTTGAAAGATATCTAAACACTTTATGGGGTTCTCCAAAGAGAAACACTGATTCAAAAAAAGATGTTCATGTGAAAAATGAATGGAAAATGTAGTTATTTGTGGCAACAATCATCTTCTAACTTTCTATTTAAAATATAGATATTTAATAAGAGCTAGCACAATGATGCAATAATATGCAAACGAGCAAACATTGTTTCTTATCATTAATAATAACAATGTGTATGTTATATTCAACATTCAAAAATTAATCAAGCTCTACAATGTGAAGAGTTTACAAAATAGTTTATCTACTTATAAGTAAGGTTTAAAAATTAAATGTTAGAAAATACAAACAAGTGTTAAATACATTTGAAATCAAAACAGTATTCGCTCAACAATCATATTAAGTTGAATTGCAACTTCCCTTTAATTGACATTTCTTAGACATTAAATTAGGTGCAACATAAAAAATCTACAAACAAAAAAAATATTATTTTATAATTCAACATAAAATACCTCTCAAGTTGGTTTGATTCCAACAAGTTCTCCCCACTACTCTTGTGATTTCATCTACTCATGTTATTATTGAAGAAGAAGATAAAATTAAAGACAATGATGGGTGGGACCCTTGAGTGGACACTTGGAATCCGTTGATATATGAGATAAATTGGATGATTGTGATCCTCCTCCTCCGCCCCTCTCTATTATTACTTTCACCAGCTAATGACTCTTTATATTTTTATTCTTCAAACCCCACAAGAATTTCAAAAGTTTGACTACACCGACTTTTTAAAATATATGTGTACTATTATTTTTTAAACAATAATAGACACGTTTATTCAAAAAAAAACAAAAATACCTAAAATAAATTTATGGTATAAATAGAATAAAAAAACTAACGACCAATAAATCTTCTACACAATTTAAACACGTAATCTCACACGTTTTTAAAAGCCGTGCGAATCGAACAAAATATTTTTTCAGAAAAAAACGCTACCTACTTAATATTTAAGCCAGATGATGTCCATTGAAGCAAGGAAGATGGAGTTGTCATATTATTCCTTCATACCATTGGAAGGAACAGAATAAATTTGTGCAACGCGGCACCTGCCCACAGTTGACCAGACGTGTTCACACCCTCTTTCTCTGAAAGCAATCGCGATTCAAAATGCCAATGAAACGGGGTGGCTGTTTCCATGGACGCATATCCCCTGGTTCGCATTGAAGATGCTTCTCACAGTGCTATTTAACAGGATTTGTTCTTTGGAAGCCATAACAAGTATCTGCTCTCGTCAAGCGATCAAGGTAAGCTCTCGAAATCTGGACTGAAATCCATGTAAAATAGCTAAATGGACTCTGTTTCAACAGAGCCATTGACATACTTCGTTGTAGAATAATATGGTTCAGTTTCTTTTCTTTCTTTTGAAGAAAGTATTGGAAGATCAAGCCAGTTGTTGATCTCTTTGTTCAGCTTCAATCAGAAAATTTTGTATCTTTGTTGCTGTGCAGAGCTGAGGGATTTGAATCATGGCGAAGAAGCAGCTGCAAGTACTGGATGCTTTGGATGTTGCGAAAACGCAATGGTACCACTTTACGGCAATCATTATCGCAGGCATGGGCTTCTTCACAGATGCGTATGACCTTTTCTGCATTTCCACAGTGACGAAGCTCCTGGGAAGAATCTACTACTACGAGGAAGGCAGTTCAAAGCCTGGCTCTCTGCCTCCGAACGTCTCGGCCGCCGTTAATGGAGTGGCCTTGTGCGGAACCCTAGTCGGACAACTCTTCTTCGGCTGGCTGGGGGACAAATTAGGCCGGAAGAAAGTGTACGGAATGACGCTCATGTTGATGGTGATCTGCTCCATAGCCTCAGGCCTTTCCTTCGGCCACACGGCCAAATCCGTCATGACTACGCTGTGCTTCTTCAGATTCTGGCTCGGCTTCGGCATCGGTGGAGATTACCCTCTCTCCGCCACAATAATGTCCGAGTACGCCAACAAGAAAACGCGCGGCGCGTTTATTGCGGCCGTATTTGCAATGCAAGGGTTTGGAATCCTGGCAGGTGGTGCCGTGTCCATTATAGTGTCATTAGGGTTTAAGAAGCATTTTAGGGCTCCGGCGTATGAAGACGATCCCAAAGGATCCACTGTGAGTGAGGCGGACTTCGTGTGGAGGTTAATTCTGATGTTCGGAGCCATCCCCGCGGCACTGACTTACTACTGGCGCCTGAAAATGCCAGAGACCGCCCGTTACACGGCTCTGGTAGAAAGAAACGCAAAGCAAGCCGCGGCGGACATGTCGAGGGTTATGCAGGTGGAAATTGAAGAAGATCGCTCAAATATCGATGCGATTGCGGGCACGGAGCCGAGCTTTGGCTTATTTTCATCACAATTCGCAAAACGGCATGGACTTCATTTGCTTGGCACCACGACTACCTGGTTTCTTCTGGACATCGCCTACTACAGCCAAAATCTCTTTCAAAAGGACATCTTTACGGCCGTCGGATGGATTCCTGCCGGTAAGAAAATAAACGCCATTGAAGAAGTTTATCGCATAGCAAAGGCGCAGACAATCATTGCTCTGTGCTCTACCGTACCAGGCTACTGGTTCACAGTCTTCTTTATCGACCGGATCGGTCGATTCACCATTCAGCTCATGGGATTCTTCTTCATGACGGTCTTCATGTTCGCTCTGGCCATTCCATACAACCATTGGCGAGGCACCAAATGCGAGGACTCCTTCTGTGACGGCAACCATATTGCCTTCGTCGTTCTGTACTCCTTCACCTTCTTCTTCGCCAATTTTGGTCCCAACAGCACCACTTTCATTGTCCCGGCTGAGGTGTTCCCTGCGAGGCTCCGTTCGACGTGCCATGGCATTTCCGCTGCTGCGGGAAAGGCAGGTGCCATTGTTGGAGCCTTCGGTTTTCTGTACGCGGCTCAAAGCACGCATCAATCTGAAGTTGACAGTGGGTACCACAAGGGTATTGGCGTCAAGAATTCTCTCATTGTTCTGGGAGTGACCAATGCTTTGGGCTTTCTTTTCACGTTTCTAGTGCCTGAAACTAATGGCAGATCGTTGGAAGAGCTCTCCGGCGAAAACGAGGAAGAAGAAGGAGCTCAGCTTCCCAGATCTGTGTCGACTAATAGAACTGCACCAGCTTAGTAAGTTAGAAAATCTGCGCGTGGAACATGAAATAATAGGAAAAAATTGTATTAGGCCATGGTCTCATGGGGCTGCTTGGCCTATTTTGTTTAGCAGCCATTTGTATGATCATTTTATTTTTTACTTATTGCTTGGTCTATTTTGTTTAGCAGCCATCTGTATGATCATTTTGTTTTCTTAGTTATTTTATTGTATAAATTTTATATGAAATGAAAGATTTTAATCATATCCACCCCCTCAATCCTTGGGGTTTCACATAGTTCTCACATGGAACTTGTCTTGCTTATTTGCAAGCCAATTGATTTAGATGCAATTTTAAAGACACTAACAAAAACTATTGTCATCACGTGTTGTCCCCTTCTCTACATGTTTCCCTTGCTCCTAGAAATGGGCCTTCTCATGTGGTATCTCCTAATCCTACTATCATTGTTGTGGTGGTTGGTGTTTCTACCACTACAAATTCTTATGTGCATATAGTGCATTATAGATTTTCTTCCCCTTAAAAACGTGTTGAATCTCTCTCGCTTAGTGATCATGCTACTTGTGTTTCCCCTAATCTCCCCAAATTTGAGAGGTTTATGCTTCCATGTGCCCCATATCCTCCTATTGTGGTTTAGGGGGATGACACACTAAAAAGTGAAGAATTTTTCTCATAGAAGGGTTTAATTTGCAAATTCGGTAGATTTTCGACCTCAACTTTGTGATCTAACCAAGTGGATTTCTAAGCAATGCTGACCTATTCCAAAAGGAAAATTTGAAATCTACCCTTAAGGGTATTGATAATATGGACATGGCCATACAATTCACCCTAATCTTACACTAATATGACCTTTAGAATGTGTTGTGTTTTCATCTCCTAACCTATTTTTTGAAGTGTTGTGTTGTAACACACATTAGGGATTTGTTTCAACGAAATATGAAAAAGAATAAACTTATCTTGGCAATAATTCAAACCTATTTATATGATTGAAGAATATTATAACCATGCCACATAAGTAATAGAAATGAAAATACTTGATAAATTGATGTAATAGTGTGTTGGTACAATGTGTATATGGACAATTTAACTTTAGATGTTCTATAATTGAATGAATTTGGTCCAAGGAATTTATTGAACATGTGATGATTTCTAACAACCTAGGAACGTCTTTATATGCATTTAACAAGTTGCACAATTCAAGATTTTTTATGTGCATGCTAATGGTGTAATGACTAGTTTTCAAAAGGTTGACTTAGGAGTGTTGGAGTTGAGAAGATACAACACCACAGAAGCCCAAAAGATCTTTGCAAGCACATAATCTGTTACAAAGAGAAGCAAAGAGAAACAACAAAGGAAATGCTCAAGAATGTGGAGCAATGTATTCACCTGAAAATGTAAAATGAATAATAATACAAAAGATAGTTTTCAACTACATATAGATGAAAACCCTAGAAAAGAAAACCCTAGGCTTGCACAATAATAATTAATAAAGTAATTAATTATTATGTACCTAATGTTAGCTTAAGTGAAAAAGAGATAAAAGGGAACTTTACATAATTAAACAAATATTGTTTAATTAATAAAGTAAATGTCCAATTACTCTAACACCCTCCCTTAAGATAGACATAGGGAGAAGCTAAAACCTAGAAGAAGCTACTGAAAGCAAAAGCAATGGGTCCCGACAACAAGGCCAGATCAGGTACCCAAGTACAAAGAAATCTCTATGAAACGGAGAAAAGGAGAAAACCCAATGGGAAAAACTCCTCTCCAAAAAGAAATAGAACAACATGCTGAAAGAAACATGAAGGAAGGAAGGCCTCATAAAGACCCCCCAAGGACAACTTCTTTCACCCCAAGCATAGAGCGCAACTGAAGATAGTGCGGAGATGCAAAAGGTTTCGTGAAGATGTCTACAACCTGCTCGACAGTGGGAACATACTCCAAGGTGAGAGAACCATCCTGAATCAACTGTCTGATGAAATGCATATGAAGCTCAATCTGCTTCGTTCGCTAATATTCCACCGGGTTGCGCGAAATGTGTATAGCACTCTGATTGTCACACCAAAGAATAGTGGGACTATCAAGAGGAAAACCAAACTCAGTCGTCAACTGACAAAGCCATAAAATCTCCTGACTAGCAAGCACAATAGCTCGGTACTTAGCCTCTGTAGATGATAATGCATGAGCAGTTTGCTTCTTGCACAACCATGTGATAGGACCAGAGCCAAGACAAAAAACAAAGCCAGAAGTAGACTTCCGATCATTGACATCACCAGCCCAATCTAAGTCAGTGTAGCCAACAATGTGAGGATCCCCTAATGTGTAGTGAATGCCATATGAAGTGGTGCCTTGAATGTACCTCAAAATACGCTTGGCAGCTTGCCAATGACTCTCATGAGGATCATGTGAGAATCGAGAGACAAGACCAACCGCAAAGGAAAGATCAGGACGAGTGTGAGTCAAGTACAACAAACTGCCAACCAACTGCCTGTAAAGTGTAGAATCTACTGAAGGAGTGGGGCAAGTAGTAGTCAAAACAACCCCTGACTGAAAAGGTGTGGGGGCAGGCTTGCAATCAAGCATGCCAAAGCGCTGAAGCATATCAAAAGAATACTTCTGCTGGTAAATGGAGATCCCCTCTAAAGACTGAATCACCTGAAGACCAAGGAAATAGTGCAGAAGGCCAAGATCTGTCATCTCAAACTGCTCTATCAAGGCTAGCTGAGAATTCTGAATCATAGAGGATGAGCTGCCTGTGATGAGAAGATCATCAACATATAGCACAAGAATCAGGATCTCACCCTCAAGATGTTGAATATAGACCGTGTGATCAGAATGACAGCGAGTGAAACCAGTGGAGAGCAAAAAAGAGTCCATCTTCTCATACCAAGCCTGAGGGGCCTATTTGAGACCATATAATAAATGTTGAAGTCTGCAAACCAAGGAAGCATCATGAACAAATCCCTGAGGCTACTCCATATAGATCTCCTCTTGTAGGTCACCATGTAAGAAGGCACACTTCACATCCATCTAAAAAATGAGCCATCCTCTAGAAGCTACAAGTGATAATCCAAAGCGAATAGAATTCATCTTGGCGATAGGGGAAAATGTTTCGAAGTAATCAATACCCTCAACTTGTAAGAAACCCTTCACAACAAGACGTGCTTTGTACTTATCAATAGAACCATCAGCAGCATACTTAGTGCGATACAACCATCGACACCGAACCATCTTTCTGCCCTTAGGAAGAGGATAGAGAGCCCATGTATTATTCCTCATCAAAGAAGAATACTCCTCCTCCATGGCACTATCCCACTTAGGGTGACCTATCACCTCTGAAAATCTCTGAGGATCCTCTGAAAGAGCATGAGTCAAAAGACTAGAACCCGTAGTATGAGAACGAGTGCGACGAGTGTCTGAAGGATCACCGGCCATAGATCCTGCTGCCTCAATAGTAAAGTGAGCCCATTTGGGCCTCTAAGGTGGAGCAAGTGGAGGTGGAGATGGGGGATCATCAATATTCTCAAAATAATCTTGAAGAGTTGTAGTGGGTGGAGTAGGTAGTGAAGTGGACACTAGAGACAAGGTATCAACTAGAGGAAGGCGCTCATCAAACTGAACATCCCGTCGAAATAGGACCTCTCTGGAATCAGGATCAAACAACCTGTACGCCTTAACATCCTCACAATAGCCAACAAAAATGAGGGGTCGACTCTTCTGCTCCATAGCTCTCCTCTGAGCATCAAGAATAAAAGCCCATGCCTCACTACCAAATACTCGAAATGATGAAATATCAGGCATGTCATGAGACCAAGCCTCCTCAAGAGTCGTATGTCGAATAGCCTTGTGAGGCATCTGATTCTGAATATAGTTGACACAATTAACCGCCTCAGCCCAAAAGGACGAATTCATGGACCTGGACTAAATCATACAATTAGCCATCTCCCATAAAGTTTTGTTCTTTTGCTCAGGGATACCATTCTGCTAAGGGGTGTAGAGAACAGAAAATTGATGCTGCAAACCATGCTCAGTGCAAAAATCTCTAAAAACCTAATTCACATACTCCCCCCCATTATTTGTACGTATCCGCCGGATAGAAAGACCAAACTGCTTCTCTACAAATGTCTTGAAGACATGAAAGGAATCAAAGAAATCAGACTTGTACTTAAGAAAGTACAACCATGTGCATCTGGAGAAGTCATCAATGAATGTGAGTACATACTTGGCCCCTGAAAAAAAAGGAGTGGGAAATGACATGAGGTCACTATGAATCAACTCCAAGGGTGCCAAAGCACGAGTGGTACTTCCCTTCGGAAAGAGATCCCTGTGACACTTGTCAAGCACACAACCATGACAAATACCGTCAGTGCAGGAGATTTGTGGAAGACCAAGAACAAGTGACTATGTACTCATCTGCTCAAGATATCTGTAATTGACATGGCCCAAACGCTCATGCCAAAGCTGACTCACCAAATCTGCATGTGCTATAAGAGATGAACCTGTACCCTCAGAAGGCGCAAATCCATCAAATCTCTAAAGACGAGATGCAGTATCAACACTACCAGTAGCCACAACCAAATCAGAATCATGGAGGTCCCGAATAACCACATCATGTGGTGAGAACTCAACTGTCTTACCAGAGCCAGTGTGGAAAATCTGATAAATGGACAAGAGGTTCGTTGAAATGTCAGGAACAACCAAAACATCTTGTAGAGTGCCCCCATCCAAAGAGACAGAACCTGAACCCAAGACGGAAAGCTGTGAAAAGTCACCCACTGCAATCTGTGAAGTACCACAAGAGGCAAGAGAAGTGACCAACTGCTGAGTGTGAGTCATATGGTGAGAAGCACCAGAGTCTAAAATCCAAGTGGACCCATTGGTCGATGCTCGTGCAGTGAGAGCATGACCCTTCCCTGTGGTGGAAGAAGAAGAAGATTGAGGTGAGGAGATGTGTTGCTGCTGCATGGCGTCCTCTAAAGCCTCTAATTGTTTCCAACACCTGGAAACTGGATGACCTTGCTTCCCACAGAAACTGCAAGTGTCTCCTGATTTCTCCTTAGTCTTGGAGGAAGACTCACCAGACTTTGAAGATTTCCCATGTTTTGGATTAAATGGCGGTTTAGAATCAGACTTAGGAGGCGGTTTGGAGGAATGCTCACTACCTGAAAAATCTTTCTTGGGCCTCGGTTTCTACTTTTGTTTCCCCTTCGGTGACTGAGCAACCAATGCTTTGCTTTTTGAACCTGAGAGCATATCCATCTGAGAAAGGTGAGACTGTTCCCGAGACAATCGCTCACAAAACAAATCAAAGGAAGGCATGTTAAAACTGGCACCCAAACCATCCATGGTGGAGTAGGAGGAAGCAAATATCTGAAATAGACCACGAAGCTTCGAAAGAATCAAGTAAATGCACTCTGTGTCTGTCTTGTTCTTTCCACAACCCTGTAAAATGGTGCGGATAGTTTTGAACTTGTTCAAAAAATCCTCAATAGTGGGAAATGAATCAGGTAACAATGAAGTTAGCTCTGCCTCAATCTGTAATGCGCGAAACTCATTAATGGCCCCAAAAAGTGTCTCAAACTTCAGTGACATGGCTCGAGGAGTGAGCAAAGCATCAAGGTGAAACAAAAGACTGTCTAAAACATGCATGCATAACAAACCTATAGCCTCATCCATCTTGTTCCTGTGCTACATAATCTCAAAAGGACGTTGCAACTGAGGCTGAACCTCATCTAAACAAGACCATAACCCTCATGACCTGAGTAGCCTCATCATACGAGACTTCCAAGTGTGATAATTATGTGATGTGAGTAGCTCAACTGAAGAGTCTGCCATGAAACCCTGCACCTGTACCTGCTTATGTTTTTTATTATTATGTGATCTTTCAGAATAGACAGAAGATGCATAAGGTTTTGTATTTTTGAGAGTTTTGGTGTTCTGGTTTTCTGATATAAATGATAGAAAGCAAGAGAAAAACACCCCCCACAAAAGATAAACCCAAATCCTAGTACAAACTGAGAAGAAGGAAGCAATGCATAAGCAAAAAATACTTCAAAACAAATTCTCATGAATGTGGTGAAAATTCTGAGAAAATAAATCACATTATTGAATAGAGCATGTTGAGAGCTTTCCAACGCCTATTCAAGTTTGAAAAACGGAGTCCGTTTGCATCTTCTATGACCTCGAAAGTGAAGAAAGAAGGCCTCACTTTGACTGGTAAAAAATATCTAGACTGGTAAAAAATTTATAAAATTACCTACACCATCAGATCGATGCCGAAACCAGCTTTCTAGCGCTTCTTTCTGTTCGAAAAACGGAGCTAAAACGCCCGAGTTATGCCCGATTTCGTGAGAGAGCAAAAAAAATGCCCTATTAGACTCCTCTAGCACCCAGGAGCTTTAAAAACAGAGCCCCTGGTCGCGTGGGCGAACTAGGGGGCTGAAGCGGGTGGAGCCCATGGTCACCATATGATGGGGCGGCAGGGGTTTAGAGGCCCACGGGGGCTGGCATGGGCGAGCTCGTCGGTGGGCTTGGGTCGACGTCGGCGGGCTCGATCGAGCAGTGCACAGGGAGCCGGGAGCTCGGCAGAGCGGGGTGAGCGGATCTAGGGAGCTCGACGGAGCCAGGGAGTAGGCGGAGCCTGGCGAGAAGCGGCCAAGTGGAGCGTGTGGTCGACAGCGGCAGAGCTGGTGGGCGGTCGGGGAGCTCAGCGGATCTCGAGCGGATGCAGGGCGACGGAGCCGGAGTTGGTGGCCGCTTGTCGGCGCTGTGGTGGCCACCGGGCGGCGAAATAAAATGCACTATCTGCGCAAAAATTAATCAAAAAACTATAGATTTTTTATTTTTTTAAATTTTTTTGATTTTTTTTTGCGATTTTTGCTCGTCTGACCCTAGGGCAAAAAATTTGCCCTTCAATTAGGCGTAACCAAAATTGGCGATTTGGCCATTTGACCGATTTAGGGAGTTTTGGGCCTCTGATCAATGGCATTGTCCCATTTGAGCCCAAGTGGAACCCAAAAATGGAGTATGCTGAATCCACCAAAAAAAAAAAACTTTAGAACCCTAGATTTGCTTCCAATGCAAAAATCTCAAAACAAGAACAAGCAGCTGCAAATCTGAAGTTCTAATACCATGTTGGAGTTGAGAAGATACAACACCACAGAAGCCCAAAAGATCTTTGCAAGCAAATAACCTGTTACAAGGAGAAGCAAATAGAAGCAACAAAGGAAATGATCAAGAATGTGGAGCAATGTATTCACCTGAAAATGTAAAATGAATAATGATACAAAAGATAGTTTTCAACTACATATAGATGAAAACCCTAAAAAGGAAAACCCTAGGCTTGCACAATAATAATTAATAAAGTAATTAATTATTATGTACCTAATGTTAGCTTAAGTGAAAAAGAGATAAAAGGGAACTTTACGTAATTAAACAAATATTGTTTAATTAATAAAGTAAATGTCCAATTACTCTAACAAGGAGTGGTAATTTTTGACTTTGAATGAGGTGGACTATGTTACAATGCTCAACCTAGTTCTAGGTGGGAAAAATCTAGGAGTAGTGTTTGGTTTAGACTATGAGGATTTATAGTGATAGTTGATCAAGGGTTTGGGAGTAAGAGTTAGTTAGTGCACCAAATAAATCCACTTGGTGACTATGACTACATGTTTAATGATATATATACAAAGTGTTGTAAAATGAAGATATAAAAGTGTAGGGTATACACTTGTATCGGGCCTTAAATTTTAATTAATGTGTTCTTGTGTTAAATAGATCACTTTTCATCACATATGAATGTTACCAAAATAAATAACTAGTATCATTATTATAATGACTATTCATTGATATCATATTTAAATAGCTAGAGATTAGAGGTGTGAAATTTTGTACAAAATTAGAACAATATGCCACATATATCAATTGATTCTAATTGATTGTTTTGAATGTGAGATTATTGCATACAAGATCAACACACAATTCTATCATAGCAATATGGTGATGATACACCATATATATACATCAATTATTTCTAACTAGCTTTCAAAATGATAGCAACCAAAGGTAAAAGCGAGGAAGAAAATGGACTAAGACTTAAATTACATTACTAACAAAGAAGCGGCTTTTAAAAAGTTCCAACCTAGATGCACATAACCTAAGATACTATATGTTTAGAGATAGGTATGTGTCTAAAAATCGAGATAATTTCAGTGGATATCTTTGGGATACATACATAAAAATTTTCCAAGTAAATAGTTAGGTTTTGGTGTAAGAAATGAGCATAAATTTGATCTATATTGAATCTTAAAATTGTACCCTAAGATTAACCCTTAAAATAACGTAGTCCAAATTTACCAAATATTATGTTTAAAACAATCACAATCTCACACAATATATATTAAGAGACTTTCATCTACCTCCCCTCTTTGTCATTAGCGATGTTTTTTTCCACATTTTCTCAAATAAACAAA